>JAVJIF010012204.1:0-149382 GCA_038442645.1 Agave tequilana | reverse complement strand
TGTCTCTTGGAACCAACTTGGATTGATAAAATGCCTTAATACCCCTAATACAAGAAGTATTCATTCCAAAACTGGGCACCCTGCTAGCGAGGAAGTACCATGTGCAAAAACTAAGGTTTGTATAACAGTTCGGCGTCCTGTGGTAGATGGAAAATAGGCCTTGTCCCCCTAGCTACACATAATACCACACCCGGGCACCTTCAAATAGGTTACCACTGAAGCGGAGGCACTGATCCTCTCTGCAATCTCTTCATCAGTGCAAGGGGCCAGAATAGTCACTGGGTTAGACTTTTCATTTATGTTATTGAACAAGTAGCTCGCCCAAGACATCTGTTTAACGCCCCTGTTCCTCCAGACGGATATTTGCCCGCAGATATGGAAATGGCATATACTTCCCAATAAGTCTCATACACCTGAGACCTCTCTCTTCAATAGGTAAAGCTCCTCAGTAGTCGGGACGTACTCCTCATATGGGGCATCTCCAATCACCACCTCGAGACTTCATACATCTCATGAAGAGCGAGCCACGTCTCTCCAACCAGAGTAAAAAAAGTGCCCATTAGAGGACTGTAACGCTCTAAGACGCCATAAAATGGTGGGAGCTCTGCGGGAGGCCATATTGCACGGCCCTAACCGAATGGTATAATCCCCCTGCTTAGCAAATCCCCGAGCTCAGTGAGAATAAATCCAACCATCCTACCCCACCATGACTTGTCGGTAGAGTGGACCCACCCAAGCGGATGAAAGTCAGTGGGAAAATCACCTCTCACCTTCAGGAATTGATTGATGAAGGTGGTGGCCAACTGAGGGGTTTCTTCTTTCGGATACTCGGCCCTGACCAATCCGAGATATAAACCGAAAACATCTTTTCCGTCAGGGTATACTTCCTTTGCACCCAATTTACCGAGGGACACGCGGAGATAGATTGAAAAAGGTCCACTCCATTGCGCGGTGGTACTGACAGTGCTGAAGATAGGCTAAGGGGTATATCCTCTATATGTTGGGAAGAAAAATCTCCTGTCCCCTATCTGACGGAGTCACTTACAGTCTCCGTCATGCAAAAACCCTATCTTCCTCAGTGATAACGTCACTAAAGAAGAAGTCAGGTTTCTTCAGCACAACACGGGAGTTGGACTCAAATAGCCCATTGGTCATGATCTCCCGGAAGGTTAGCATGCTAGGGCTGCT
Source organism: Agave tequilana (assembly GCA_038442645.1). Classification (NCBI taxonomy): domain Eukaryota; kingdom Viridiplantae; phylum Streptophyta; class Magnoliopsida; order Asparagales; family Asparagaceae; genus Agave; species Agave tequilana. The sequence goes on along the minus strand of JAVJIF010012204.1, from coordinate 148,194 downwards.
AAGCCTGTCCCGACGCTCTTTTGACTTCAGAGCAAACACAAGAGTAGTCCTTAGAAGCACGAAGGTTAGATTCGGATCTGCGCCACTCACATGTCCAAAGTGGCACTTTTTGGACAGAGGATTGGAGGAATATCGCACTGCAAAGAGGACAACACAGTCAGAAATCTAAATAAATGACTAAGTGTTGAAGCTAAGGCGCAGAGTTGAGTCTAGATGCGGAGCTCAGCGAAGCCCGCATCTAAACCTAAAGACGCATGGCTCGCATGAAGACTGCATTTTAAACTCCACAACTTAGAAATTTTTCTAAGTGTTGGACCCATACGCGAGATTAAGTGAAGCCAGCGTCCAACTTCAAAGACGCGAAGCTCACATCAAATCCGCGTCTGAACTCCCCCACTTAGAAAAATTCTCTAAGTGTAAGGATCAAATGCAAGGCTCAATGAAGCCCGCGTTCAACAAGCAGATACAGATTCAAGCTGATGAAGCGAAGACGCGGAGGTCGTCAAACCCGCGTCTTGCCTACCAGTGCAAGAACCGCGTCTGGAGGTCAAAATCGCGGGCGTGAGCCTCGCGTTGGCAGTTTAATTCAGAAGAGACTTAAGATTTAAGATAACTCTTCAAGTCCCTTAATGGCGAAAACCAGGTCGAATGGTTTTTACCTGAAATGGGGGCTTCCTGCATGGAAGAGCCACCCATTTGCTTCTCTAGAGCGACATCACTCGACGACGAAGACACAGGTTTTGTCTTCGGGGCCATTTCGACCGTGAATTCTGTATCGAAGACGAGAGAACAAAGAAAAAAGCTCGGAGCTTTTTTTAAGTTCTGAAAATCCTCGACGTAAGGCTCAGTGGAGAAGAAAGAGTCTAATGATGACTCTTGAAAGACTGATGTCTTTTATAGACATAGTAATCTACCAAGATACGCGACATATGTCTCGAGCCCAATCTCCACCTGACGCGTGGCACGTGCCTTGAACGCGATCCTCGCGTATCAAAGGAAAGGCGCTTCTTCGAGCTCCACCTGACACGTGGCACGCGCATTGAATGCGATCCTCTCGTATCAAGGGAAAGGCGTCTCCTCAGCTCCGCCAGACACGTGACAATATCCCAGAACGCGAGTCTCGCGTATAATAGGACCGCATCTCTTTAAAGCAGGACCATGTCACCACCTTGAAGTACGCGTTACTTCAACAAAGTTGCCGAGGGACACACCAGAGATAGATTGAGAAAGGTCCCACTCCATTGCGTGGTGTACCGACGTGTGCTGAAGATAGGCTAAGGGGTACATCCTCTCCATATTGGGAAGGAAAAATCTCTTGTCCCCTATCTGACGGAGCCACTTATAGTCTCCGTCATGCAAAACCCTATCTTCCTCAGTAATAATGTCACTAAAGAAGAAGTCAGGTTTCTTCAGCACAACACGGGTGTTGGACTCGAATAGCCCATTGGTCATGATCTCCCGTAAGGTTAGCATGCTAGGGTTGCTGAGCTTGTCCCGACGCTCTTTTGACTTCAGAGCAAACACAGGAGCAGTCCTTGGAAGCACGAAGGTTAGATTCGGATCTGCGCCACTCACATGTCCAAAGTGACACTTCTTGGACAGAGGATTGGAGGAATATCGCACTGTAAAGAGGACAACACACAGTCAGAAATCTAAATGAAAAATGACTAAGTGTTGAAGCTAAGGCACAGAGTTGAGTCTAGATGCGGAGCTCAGTGACGCCCGCGTCTAAACCTAAAGACGCGTGGCTTGCACGAAGCCTGCATTTTAAACTCCACAACTTAGAAATTTTTCTAAGTGTTGGACCTAGACGCGAGATTCAGTGAAGCCCGCGTCCAACTTTAGAGACGCGAAGCTCACATCAAATCCACGTCTGAACTCCCCCACTTACAAAATTCTCTAAGTGTCAGGATCAAATACAAGGTTCAACGAAGCCCGCATTCAACAAGCAGATACAGATTCAAGCTGATGAAGCAAAGACGCGGAGGTCGTCAGACCCGCGTCTTGCCTACCAGTGCAAGAACCGCGTCTGGAGGTCAAAATAGCGGGCGTGAGCCTCACGTTTGTTGGCCCAAGGTTACAATCACCCATGATTAGTGTATTTTGATGATTACAAAACATATTAGTTATTTGTACTAATAATATTTGTTGTTTAAGTGTGTTTCAGGTTTCTATTCATTCTAGAAGTCTTCTCTCACAAATACAAGGATTTGGACTCAAGTCAACTCCAATTGGGCTCAAGGAACAAGTGTTGAAGATCATATGAAGAAGCCTATTGAAGATCTTGAAGTCCTTAGAATCATTGTAAGAATAGAATGTTAAAGTTTGAGTCTTGGTTATTTGGCTCTAGGATACACACACAAAAAAATTTGGTTTTGATAAAATTTGGTCTTGTTTTCATTTTCAAAATTTGGTTTCATGCCTTAGTAGAGATTTACATGAACCTAAGTTTTATAAAATAAATATCTTGTCTAGATCATGTATACATACTCCTACTAACATGTTACTCTAGTTTGTTTAAACCTAAAACAATTTTTCAAATTTTTCCAAGTTCAAAATCCTGCAGTTTTTCCCATTTCAGGCTGACCGGCCGACCGGCCCGGTCGACCGGCGCCACAGCCTGGACGTGCACGTCTGTGCACGTCCGTCGGTCGACCGCACCGGTCGACCGACCAAGAGCACACTGCTCTCTGGTTTTCTGAGTCGACCGGACGGTCGACCGGAAGAAGGAAACTGTGTTTCCTCTTTTGGGACGGTCGACCGGACCGGTCGACCGAGAGCCAACGGTTCTTTGCAGCTGGGCTGGCGGTCGACCGGACCGGTCGACCGCCAGGCCTGCAACAATCCAACGGCTCTTTCCTCTTTGGGCTATTCTGAAAATCTGTTTCTTTTTTCTACTTTAACAGATTTTTAGAGAGTTGTTGGGGAGCTTTTGCAGGTCAAATTAGGTGTAAAGAAATTGTTTTTAACCTATTTTCAACCCTATAAATAGAGGAGAAGTCTCTCTTGCATACTACCAAGAAAAATCCTCAAGTTTGTGTTGTTTTCAAAAGAGAAAAGAAAAGAGTTTAAAGCCTTCATTCCAATTCTTTTAAAGTTTGTTTTTCAGTGTGTTTGATTGTCTATATCACTCTACAACTGAAGTTTTCTCACCACACTTCATAGAGCCAAAAATCTTATACTCATTCTATAGTGAAGTTGTAATAAAAGTGAGAGTGTTTGTAAAAGAGTTTGAGAAAAAGTGTAGTGATCTTGTTGTGATCACGTTGTTCTTGTAATCCTTTCCTTGTGGAGCAACCTCTTCGGTAGAGGTCCTTTGTACTCGGTGGAGCTCGGTGCTCGGTCTTCGGTAGACCAAATTGTAAAGGCGTCCTCGGTGGATAGTGGAAACCCTTCACGGAGGTGAAGGCGGGGAGTAGAGCGGTGGCTCGAACCTCGAAACAAATATTTGTGTTTGCGATTGCCTTTGCGTCCAATTCTTGCTTTAAATTCCTCTAACACTTTATTGCTCCTTATTACTTGCTTGTGATCTTGTATCTTCCTTGTGCTTTTAATTCAAGCTTGTAATTCTTGTGATATATTGTGTGCATCTTATTTCTCATCATCATACTTTGCCTTGATCGATCATATCTCAATACAACAAGGTTGCATTGCGCACCTCTAACCCATATCTAGGGGAATTGGGAGGAAGGAGTTCAGAACCTCGCAAGGGGTATTCGGCTCTTAGTCTTGTTTTTGAGAGATCGTTGCATCATTCATCATACTTAGTTCAAAAAGATCATTAGATTAGCATTTACACCTATTCACCCCCCTCTAGGTGTTTTTCAATTGGTATCAGAGCTTGGACTCTAGGATTTGGTTTAACAACCTTAGAGAAGATCCTAATTTGCTTATCATTTCATTCATATTCATATAGTAAAAATGGCCGATGGAATTAAGACCCCTCCTAAGTTTGATGGACTTAACTTTCCCATATGGAAAGTTAAGATGACCGTGTTTTTGCAATCTCTAGGTAGCCGAGTTGCAAAAGTCGTGACTAAGTCCTTTAGTGTACCCCTGGTGACGAATCCACTTGGTCCGAAATAGAGACTAAGGAATTCGATGCCAATGCCAAAACTCACTATACACTTCTACAAGCCCTTAATGATGATGACATTTCTAGGGTTATCCATTGCAAATCCGCATATGAGATTTGGTCACACTTGATAGTCACACATGAGGGGACCTCACAAGTAAAGAAGGCTAAGATTGACCTTCTTCGGTCCCAATATGAAACATTTAGCATGCAAGAAAATGAAACCATAGATGATATGGTTACAAGATTTACCAAGATTACTAATGGACTCTCTTCTTTAGGTGAAGATATCAACAATGATCAAAGAGTAAGGAAGATCATCCGAGCTCTTCCTACTTCATGGGAAGTTAAAGCAACAACCTTGAAGGAACTCAACGACAATGAAGAGATGGAGCTTATAGGTCTCATTGGGAACCTCAAAACCCATGAGATGAAAAGGAAAGCAAGGAAGGATATGGCTCCTTCTAAAAAGAAGACTATCGCCTTCAAGAGTCAAGCTACACACTCCGATGAAGACGATGAAGAAGAAGATGATGAGGAGCTCTCACTCCTTGTTAAGAATGTCCGGAGGATGTACAACAAGGCGAAGTACCAAGGTAGAAGAAGATGGCAAGGAGGCAAAGAAGAAAGAAGGATCACTTGTTTCAATTGCCAAAAGCCCGGACACATTGTTGCGGAGTGTCCGGACAAAGCTAAGCCCTCCACATCAAAGAAGCCCTACAAGAAGAAGGCTATGAAGGCAACTTGGGATTTGGAGACCGAATCCGAGGAAGAAATAGACACCGCCAACATGTGCTTCATGGCTAATGAAGGCACAAGCAAGGTAACCTCTTCCCCTTCCCATGATAATGAGCTTTCTATGGATGAATTAGAAGAGGCTTTTGTTGAGTTGTCACAAAATTATGATTTCTTAAAGAAAAAGTATTTAAAAATGAAAAAGGAAAATGAATCTTTAAGTCATCAAGTTTTTACTCTTACAAAAGAAAAGGATGATTTGGTTTCCACCTTGGCCACTACTAAAAATGATTTTGAAAAATATAAGATTTCTTGCAAAGGTAAGGCCCCACTAATTGATTCTAATGAAGTTTCTATGCTTAAGGAAAGATTAGACTCATTAAGTGTTGTTTTGAAAAATCGTGAGTTTAACAAGAAGAAAATTGAGGCTATGTTTCTTAAGAAACAAACCCCAAAGAAAAATGCTCATGCTCATGTTCATGTTCATGCTACACAACCTAAACAACATGGCAAAACCCAAAACATGCTCACACTACACGTACACATCATGCATTCATGTATGGTAGAGTGTTCTCATGTTCACATTGTGGGCGGAAAGGACACTTAGCCAATTTTTACTATGATAGACTAAATGCATCACATCATAATATTTGGGTTCGAGGCACTAACTTTAAAGGACCCAAGAAAGTTTGGGTACCAAAATCAACAATTATGTTAAATGATGTAGGTACTTTCCAAAGCCCAACGACGTAGAGGATTGTGGTATCTTGATAGCGGTTGCTCAAGGCACATGACTTGGGACATCAACAACTTTGCAACCCTATCAAGATATCATGAAGGTGGCACCGTCACCTTCGGAGATGACGCCAAGGGTAAAATCATCGGTATTGGTAATGTAAAACTTGGCACCTCTCCTTTAATTGAAAATGTAGTTTTAGTTGATGGCCTCAAGCATAATCTCATGAGTGTTAGTCAACTTTGTGATAAAGATTTTGATGTTGTTTTTGATAATGTTGCTTGTAAAGTAATTGATAGAACTTCTAATGTTTGTGTATTTTTCGGTTTTCGTGAAAGTAATGTTTATATGATTGATATGTTAAATATGTCTTGTAATATTACTTGTTTGAAAGCCCTCGATGATGACTCTTGGTTGTGGCATAAGAGATTAGGCCATATTTCTTTTGATCACATTTCTAGGTTAAACACAAAGGAAATGGTGAAAGGTATTCCTTGCTTGAATTTTGAAAAGGATCGAGTTTGTGACGCATGTCAATTTGGGAAACAAACTAAGTCTTCTTTCAAGTCAATTAAGGATATCATGACATCACGTCCTTTGGAGTTAATCCATATGGATCTTTTTGGCCCTACACAAACCAAAAGTCTAAGTGGGAATAGATTTGCTTATGTTTTGGTTGATGACTTTTCAAGGTTTACTTGGGTTTTCTTTCTTGAACACAAAAACCAAGCATTTTCGTATTTCCAAACTTTTAAGAAAAGAGTTGAAAAAGAAAAAGATGTTTCGATTTTGAGAATAAGAAGTGATAGAGGAGGTGAATTCATTAACCAACCCTTTACCACTTTTTGTGATGAACATGGAATAAAGCATGAACTATCTTGTCCTAGAACTCCACAACAAAATGGAGTAGTTGAACGGAAAAATAGAACATTACAAGAAATGGCTAGGACAATGCTTAGTGAATATGGTCTACCACATTATTTGTGGGCCGAGGCCGTTAATACATCATGCTATATATCAAATCGTGTTTTCTTATGTAAAAATACTACTAAAACTTCTTTGAAATGTACTTTTCTAGAAAACCAAATGTTTCTTATTTCAAAGTTTTTGGATGCAAATGTTTTGTTTTAAATACAAAAGATAATTTAGGAAAGTTTGATGCTAGATCTTATGAGGCTATTTTTGTAGGTTACTCAAACACTAGTAAGGCATATAGAGTTTTCATTAGATCATCATTGACTATTGAAGAGTCTATTCATGTTAAGTTTGAGGAATCTAACAAGTTTGTTAAGAATGTTGTAGAAATAAATGCATTGGATGAAGGTTTGGAGAAAGTGACCTTGGAGGATGCTTCTACTATGGGAGACAAACCAAAGGATGATGAAGGAAGCGAAGCTAAGGTGGAAGAGGCACAAGGAAATGAAAATCAAACACATGAGGTGGAGCCTACTCAACCACTACCAAAGGATTGGAGATACAATCCACATCATCCCAAGGACCTCGTCATAAGTGAAGTATCAAAAGGGGTAACTACTCGCTCTAGACTTCATGACTATTGTGGTAACTATGCATTCATTTCTCATATTGAACCCAAAAATGTCCTCGAAGCCGAGACCGATTCATATTGGTTGCTAGCCATGCAAGAGGAGCTCAATCAATTTGAGCGCAACCAAGTTTGGCACCTTGTTCCTAGGCCCCACGATAGACCAACAATTGGTACTAAGTGGATCTTTAAGAACAAGTTGGATGAATCGGGTAATGTAGTTAGAAACAAGGCTAGGTTAGTTGCCCAAGGTTACACTCAAATCGAAGGGATCGATTTTGAAGAAACCTTTGCACCCGTAGCACGGTTTGAAGCCATATGGATGACACTAGCATTTGCCTCATATAAAGATTTCAAATTATTTCAAATGGATGTTAAAAGTGCTTTTCTAAATGGATTTATTGAAGAGGAGGTGTATGTTGAACAACCCCCCGGTTTGTTGATCCTACACATTCGGATTTTGTTTTTAAATTAGATAAAGCTCTTTATGGTTTAAAACAAGCCCCTAGGGCTTGGTATGAAAGACTTTCTTCATTTTTGATTTCAAATGGTTTTAAGAAAGGTAAAATTGACACAACTTTGTTTACAAAACATGTAGAAAAGGATATTCTTATTGTGCAAATTTATGTGGATGATATTATTTTTGGTTCTACTAATGAATCTCTTTGCAAAGCTTTTGAGTCATGCATGAAGGATGAATTTGAAATGTCTATGATGGGGGAGCTCAACTATTTCCTTGGACTCCAAATCAAGCAAAGGAAGGATGGGATCTTCATCAATCAAGCCAAGTACACAAAAGAACTAATCAAGAGATTCGGACTTGAAGGATCTAAAGTAAGCAAAACTCCCATGGCTACAACTACTAAGCTTGACAAAGATGAACAAGGTAAAAGTGTAGACATTAAATTATATCGTAGCATGATTGGTAGCTTGCTTTATTTGACGGCTAGTAGGCCGGATATCATGTTTTCCGTTTGTCTTTGTGCACGTTTTCAATCTTGTCCTAAAGAGTCTCACATAATTGCGGTTAAACGCATAATTAGATACCTTAAGGGCACCATTGAAATGGGTTTATGGTATCCAAAAACCGGCCAATTTTCAATGACTAGTTTTTCGGATGCCGACTATGCGGGTTGTAGGGTAGATAGGAAGAGCACAAGTGGAACATGTCAATTCTTGGGTAATTGTCTTGTATCTTGGTCTTCCAAAAAGCAAAATTCGGTAGCCCTTTCAACCGCCGAGGCGGAGTTTGTTGCAGCCGGAGCTTGTTGTGCACAAGTTCTTTGGATGAAACATACTCTCCTTGACTATGATTTACACTTTGATCATGTTAAAATATTTTGTGATAATACTAGTACTATTCACATGACAAAGAATGCAAATCAACATAGTAAAACCAAACACATTGACATTAGGTATCACTTTCTTAGAGATCATTATGAGAAAGGTGATATTGATATTGATTATGTTTCTACCGATTTTCAACTTGTCGATATTTTTACTAAACCTCTAGATTATGCTAGATTTTCATTTATTTGTGGTGAGTTGAATGTTTGCATGATAGATTCTTAAAAATACTTCTATTTAGGTGTTTTTCAATTGGTATCAGATTCTTAAAAATATTTATTTTGGTGTTTTAATTTTAACCCTTTTTGATGTATGACAAAAAGGGGGAGAAAAATATATAAGTTTAAGTGTTTATTGAAAAAGAAATAAGTTTGCTTATAGTTTGAGTTTAGTTTATTTACTATAAGTTTAAAGAGAAAAAGTATAAGATTAAGTTTGATTTCAATTGGTATTTAAGTTTTTGACAAAAATATTGGGTTTTCAATGCTTCATGTATCTCACTAATAGTTATTTTTTTTACATAGCATTGTTTGAGGGGGAGCTTTTCAAGCTCTTCTTCCTTTAATTGTTTAAATAACTTATATGTTTTGTCATCATCAAAAAGGGGGAGATTGTTGGCTCAAGGTTACAATCACCCATGATTAGTGTATTTTGATGATTACAAAACATATTAGTTATTTGTACTAATAATATTTGTTGTTTAAGTGTGTTTCAGGTTTCTATTCATTCTAAAAGTCTTCTCTCACAAATACAAGGATTTGGACTCAAGTCAACTCCAATTGGGCTCAAGGAACAAGTGTTGAAGATCATATGAAGAAGCCTATTGAAGATCTTGAAGTCCTTAGAATCATTGTAAGAATAGAATGTTAAAGTTTGAGTCTTGGTTATTTGGCTCTAGGATACACACACACACACACAAAATTTGGTTTTGATAAAATTTGGTCTTGTTTTCATTTTCAAAATTTGGTTTCATGCCTTAGTAGAGATTTACATGAACCTAAGTTTTATAAAATAAATATCTTGTCTAGATCATGTATACATACTCCTACTAACATGTTACTCTAGTTTGTTTAAACCTAAAACAATTTTTCAAATTTTTCCAAGTTCAAAATCCTGCAGTTTTTCCCATTTCAAGCTGACCGGCCGACCGGCCCGGTCGACCGGCGCCACAGCCTGGACGTGCACGTCTGTGCACGTCCGTCGGTCGACCGCACCGGTCGACCGACCAAGAGCACACTGCTCTCTGGTTTTCTGAGTCGACCGGACCGGTCGACCGGAAGAAGGAAACTGTGTTTCCTCTTTTGGGACGGTCGACCGGACTGGTCGACCGAGAGCCAACGGCTCTTTGCAGCTGGGCTGGCGGTCGACCGGACCGGTCGATCGCCAGGCCTGCAACAATCCAACGGCTCTTTCCTCTTGGGCTATTCTGAAAATCTGTTTCTTTTTTCTGCTTTAACAGATTTTTAGAGAGTTGTTGGGGAGCTTTTGCAGGTCAAATTAGGTGTAAAGAAATTGTTTTTAACCTATTTTTAACCCTATAAATAGAGGAGAAGTCTCTCTTGCATACTACCAAGAAAAATCCTCAAGTTTGTGTTGTTTTCAAAAGAGAAAAGAAAAGAGTTTAAAGCCTTCATTCCAATTCTTTAAAGTTTGTTTTTCAGTTGTGTTTGATTGTCTATATCACTCTACAACTGAAGTTTTCTCACCACACTTCATAGAGCCAAAAATCCTATACTCATTCTATAGTGAAGTTGTAATAAAAGTGAGAGTGTTTGTAAAAGAGTTTGAGAAAAAGTGTAGTGATCTTGTTGTGATCACGTTGTTCTTGTAATCCTTTCCTTGTGGAGCAACCTCTTCGGTAGAGGTCCTTTGTACTCGGTGGAGCTCGGTGCTCGGTCTTCGGTAGACCAAATTGTAAAGGCGTCCTCGGTGGATAGTGGAAACCCTTCACGGAGGTGAAGGCGGGGAGTAGAGCGGTGGCTCAAACCTCAAAACAAATATTTGTGTTTGCGATTGCCTTTGCGTCCAATTCTTACTTTAAATTCCTCTAACACTTTATTGCTCCTTATTACTTACTTGTGATCTTGTATCTTCCTTGTGCTTTTAATTCAAGCTTGTAATTCTTGTGATATATTGTGTGCATCTCATTTCTCATCATCATACTTTGCCTTGATCGATCATATCTCAATACAACAAGGTTGCATTGCGCACCTCTAACCCATATCTAGGGGAATTGGGAGGAAGGAGTTCAAAACCTCGCAAGGGGTATTCGGCTCTTAGTCTTGTTTTTGAGAGATCGTTGCATCATTCATCATACTTAGTTCAAAAAGATCATTAGATTAGCATTTACACCTATTCACCCCCCTCTAGGTGTTTTTCAACGTTGACAGGTCAATTCAGAAGAGACTTAAGAGTTAAGATAACTCTTCATGTCCCTTAATGGCTAAAACCAGGTCGAATGGTTTTTTACTTGAAATGGGGGCTTCCTGCATGGAAGAGCCGCCCATTTGCGTCTCTGGAGCGACAACACTCGACGACAAAGCCACAGGTTTTGTCTTTTGGGCCATTTTGACTGTGAATTCTGTATCGAAGACGAGAGAAAGAAGAAAAAAACTCAGAGCTTTTCTTAAGTTCTGAAAGTCCTCGACACAGGGCTCAGTGGAGAAGAAAAGAGTCTAATGATGACTCTTGAAAGACTGATGACTTTTATAGACACAGTAATCCACCAAGATACGCGGCACATGTGATTGAGGTTTTACCTGCACACAAAATACAGAATTTCAAAACTTTAAAATAGAGATGTGCAAGTTACTCAATTCTACCGCGATAGCAAGTGGCTATGCGGGTCGTGATCCATAAGGAGGGACTAGCGATGGAAGCTTTTTTAGTAAGTTTTCTTTTAGGCTACAAAGTATGGTTAAAGTTCTTCTTTAGTTCTTTAAAAGAATAAAGGAAAAATTTGAGTTAAAGTTAAATTAGAAAGAAGATGATAGTTTAAGAAGATGGAAAAATGAAAAATAGATTATATACAAAGAAGTTGAAAAGAGTGATAAAGATGGTTGGAGCTTGTGATATTGAAACTAAAGAATAAAAGAAAAGAAAGATAACCTAAAAATTACTTACCTCTTCAGTGCTCATATACCTTAGATCCGTTGCGATGACTTACCTTGTTTTTGAAGGCAATCAAGCATGGCGTATAGGATCTCCCCATTCTCGATCTACACTACGAATAAAAGGGCGAGCTAAACTAACAAAGAATGGTTATTCATCACCATAGGCCATCAAGGGCACTTGCAATGGCGAAGCAGTCTCGAGGCTATCAAATTTACTTGGATTACAAACACATCAGAGGAAAGTAAACGAAAATAAGAATAAAGAATAAAAAGAAACTTTGATTCGATTCTAATAACAATGAAAGAAAAGACTTACTTACACCGGTGTCACCCTCAGTACAAGCTTGATCTCCTTCCTCCATGAAACTCGTTTCTTCTCTCAGTTACATAAAGAAAAGTAAAAATTACATAAAAAAAAAACTAAGTTACAACTAGAGAATTTTTGAAAAGAGCAATCTAAAGAAAAACCCTAAGCTCCCGTTTTTGGATCTACCCTTGAGCTTCTGAGATCTGCCCTTCCTCTGTTGCTATGCAGGGGTATTTATAGGAGAAAACCAGAGGATAAGAAGCCTATGAAGATAAGAGGAGCAAAATATCTCTGAATTTGAATTCTTCTTTTATCTCCAAACTTGTTTTGACTTATCCATAGAAGTTCAAATCTGTCCTGCAACTTGTTATCATGTTGATCACCGAATATGACTTATCTTATGACTGAATTGGAAAGTTGATCAACATAAGAGTTGTAGTCCTTCAAGAATTCTTTCTGGAGTATCTTGAATCATAAGATTTGAATATCTGTAGCAAAAGTTATGATCTGAATACTAAAACGTGTACAGTCTGAATCCGAATTTTTCTCTCCTTTATCTTCATCTTGTGGTGCAAGCAACCTGGTTGAGTAGAACTCCATCCTTTTCCTCTTCTTTTAGCAATTAGGAGTTCTATCTTATCCTCCCTTTTTCTCCCTTAGATTTTAAATAAAGAATTTAAAATTCAAGTTTAGATTAGGTTAGATAATATAGAGACTTCTAAATTACTACAATTTTTGCATGGGCTTCCTGGGCTTTTGGGCTTCATTCAGGCTTTATTTCTTTATTTTTTAATTACTCAAGGCCTACACACATTAAATAATAAAATATTAGTAATAGTGCATCATTAAAAGAATAAATAGGGAAATATGATAATGAATGTGGTGATAAATATGCACTTTTTACTACCTATCACACCCCCACACTTATCTTTTTGCTCGTCCTCGAGTAAAAATCAAAAGAAAGAGAAAAAGAAAAGAAAAATTAATCTATCCTAACTCACTTTCGTAGGAATCACGATTGCACTTAGCACGTGCAACAAGCCGTTAAACCTCTAGGTTACCCTAGAGGACGAGTGTTGTCTCGTGAGGGTTTTCAGCGGATTACACCCACAAAATCCATAAAAGGAAAATGTTAGAGATTTAATTATTTATTTATATTATTTTGAAAAAGGAAAGAAATATTTGAAATATAATTAAAGAAACTAAGTAATCTATAAGTTTTAGGATTATCATTTTTATTCATTCTTGAACTTAGTCTTTATACAACAATTTGTTATCAATTTTAGATAAGGATTAAAATTGAATTTTTATATAGTCTCTTTCGTTACCCTAAGTCACATGCATCCTTGTGAATCCTTACTAGGAATTCTTTAACTTGGACTCTCATGACTTTTTATTATTATTTTCTCTTCTTCTTCTTTTTTTTAATATGTATAATTCATCTAATTTTCTTTGTGTAAGTATCAAGGCTTCTTGAGGTCCTCATACCTAACTAATTGACTATTAGATGTGTTAGTACATATATAAATAATATTTCCTGATTTTCTTAGGCTTTCTAATTCACCCATGTAGCGAACCTAAAGTCGGTGACTCCCAAACCGGTCGGCTTTAGGGCACCGGGTGAGAAAACACCCCACGGACTTAAGGACTCGAGTGAACTAGGCCACAAAACTAAGGACTTTATTTATAAAATCACCTTTAGCCGTGAATACTTGTACTTCTTGAGGCACATGTATCCAGCTTAATTAGTGAATTTTTTTTATTTTTTGTTTTTTGTTTTTTTATTTATATTATTATATATATTTTTATAAGGCACAAGAGTCTTTGTCTTGGAATCCTAGATATGTAAATGTATTAGGTATGCACATTTCATTAAGGTAAAAATCAAGACTAATTACTTATTCAATTTTTCCTCCTATACCTAAAAAATCCAACAATTTATTTTATTTTGACGAAGTTTTTGGAAATCCTAATCATGATCTTCCTAATTTTTAAGATTAACTTAGATTTCTTTCAAAAGATAAGTCAAAATATTGTTCTCTTTTTCAAATATATATATATATATATATATATATTTTAATTTTTTTTTAGTTAGTATCTAACTATGTTAGTATGTTAGTAAATCCTCCCCCACACCTATCTCATGCATTGTCCTCAATGTATGAATGAATGCATGTATGCATGAAAAAGAAGAAAGGGAAGGAAAATATTACCTTAAGGTGGTGGTTCCGGTGGTGGTCTGATTGGTCCACGAAATGCGGCCTAATCGAATTTTTGTGGAATTCGGAGGAACCCACCAGAAATCTCTCTTGTATAACCCACTAAAATGATGTATGTATGAACATTTTTTATTAAAAATTCCACCCCATCTAATTTCCAAATTTCATAATAATTTTCGGAGTCAATTTTGTCAACCGCCTTGTCCCAAAATGGAGTGTCAAAAGATAGAATGATTGACTTGGACTGAGGAAGTATGGGAACTAATACCGACTCAGGAAAGTGACTTAAGTCAAGTAAAGGTTCAGGAGTCGAGCTTGGTTCAAAAAGTGGGTCCAAATCAAGAAGTTGAAACTCAAGTCCACAATCATTTTCCCACAATGGAATGTGACTTAATATTGGTGATTCAAGTTCAAGAATGACAGGTGTGAGAATCAAAACTGACTCTAAAATATTACTCAAATCGGGTAGCAAAACAGGAGTCAATATTGATTCGAGAATTTGAACTGGATCATAAATTTGAGAATCTAGGTCACATATCTCATTGAGTTCAATATCATAAAAATGAGAACTGGCCAATTTGTTAATGGGACTTTCAAAAGTATGAAATTGGTCAAGTTCAGTATGATGATCATCAAAGATGGGTGATTCAATTTCATTATGAATTGGCACAGGATCCAATGTTGACTCGAGAAAATTGAAATCAGGTGAAGACACCGGAGTCATTATTGAATCAGGAAGTAGAATTGAATAACCAAGTTGAGGGTCAGGATCATAGTCATTCTCAAGTTCTATTTCAGGAAATGAATAACATGCCAAACTGTCAATGTCATTTTCAAAAATTGGAGTTTGGGCAAGTTCAAATGATTGTACTGAAATAGAATCTTGTTTTCCAAAGCAACGTAACTCTTCGGCTCTAACAGAATGGTTAGCGACATCAGAAATAGCCAAACGGTGAGAACGTAAAGTTTAAACCATCATATCTATGTCATGATCACGAGCGATTCTAGCCTGAGTCATGGCTTCAAGCATCTTTTCATAGTCGATTGGTTCATCATTTTGTTGTGATTGGACTTGAAAAGATGAAGTGTTGTTGTGACAATCGTGGTGAAATTGTGAGTCCGTCAGATTCTGTGATTGTTGCTTGGACTCACGCATCATCGTGTCCAAGATTAATGGTTTTCTATCTTGTGATTGTTGCTCGGACTCATGCATACTCATTTCCATCATTTCCAAGATTGATGGTTTTCTATTTTGAACTGGTGGAACTGAGTATGAATCTTGGAAATATTGTGGACAAGGTGGATAAGGAGGACAAGTTGGTTGAAAATTGGACTCGGGGGAGGCGAATCCCCATGGACTCTGTGAAGAGTTGAAATTATTGCGGAAATTATGGTCATAAGATGGGGGACATGGGTTATACACATTCGGATAAGACCACTCCGGCACACTAGGTTGGTTAAGGTTATGATATGTCGGGTTGGTAATATCCGAAAAAGAGGTTGGTGTGTAATATGGATTACCATTAAAATTGGAATAATTGTTGTTATAAGCCATATCACACAATAAAACACAAAAAAAAAAAAAACAAATAAGCAAACAAAAAAAGAAAAAAAATTCTAAACTAAGTTAGGGTAGACCTATGACCTAGACGACTCCTAACTGGTTAGACTGTCCACGGGAGGTATAATGCAGACTTTGACCACAAGCTAATCAGCCAGGTCAGGGCAAGATTGGTGGGAGGTTATCCGTCAAAGACGTTCCTTAATTAAGTAACCACCAATTTTCGGACTTTCGGCCCTTAATCCCCTTCCTAGACACTGATTTGGCAGGAGTCAAATTCCAACACCTTTCCCCCTTAGGATAATCTCCTAATTGAGTCCGAGATGTCCCTAGGGCCAACGTCTACTGATTTTTAATTAGGCTTGGGTTAGTGAGTGAGGAGATTGTTTGTGGGCTAAGGGAGGGTAATGACTTCCCCACCTTATCTTATTTATAGGACAAGCCCTTAAGTCAATTTAGTGCAGTGTACAAGTATATAGAAAAAAGTAACATTCAAGCAATATTTCATACAAGAATGAACCTTATACTAAATGCTATGCACACATACCTTGGCTCCAGCACTCTTCAACACTAAATAAAAAATGAAATGAAATAGACACGTGCCTAAATGCAAAGTCTAAATCATTTTTAGCATTTACAATCAACTTTTTACTGTTGTGTTAGAAATATAGATACAGTGAGTCAAACAAAGAAATATATGCTACAGATATTTAACTATGCAATTCAGCCAACCTGCAAAAAATACAGGTTAGTAGTTCACTCAGTTTGCCACAGGACTGTAGCAAATCTGATGGCTTCTTGGCTCTGCTTTCTTGAGTAGAGTCCAAGACCACTTATATGTCCACTGCAACAGATATTCCTTGTTGTTAAATCTGTACAAAAAAAATAAGAAAAAAGTTAACCAAAAATGTAAACTTTTAAAGAGATTAACTTACCATCCCTCCCCGGCAACGGCGCCAAAATTTTGATTGAGGTTTTACCTGCACACAAAATACAGAATTTCAAAACTTTAAAATTTAAATCACTGACCCTGGTGAAGGAAATGGGCACCAACCTACCCATGGTCTCCCTCCACCCTTCCACCCTCGACCATACATGTCGTGGCGGATAACTCCAACGTCGGCGGGTTCTGCACCAGCAGCGTTAGAATCTCATCCCACCTTGCCATTTCCTGCAAAAAAAAAGTCAAGAACACAAAATCAACTAAATTCTAGGACTAAATCGAAGAAGATGGAGATTGAGTTAGAGAGATCACTTGGTTGTTGAGAGTGAGAGTAAGACTGAGATTTTGAGACGAATCGAGATTGAGAGAGAGGGAGCCGCCGAAGTTTAGCTACCGGAGAGAGAGAGATAGTTTAGGATTTAATTAGGATTTAACTAGTATTTAGTTTGGATTTAACTAAGATTTAATTAGGATTTAAATAAGATTTAACTAGAATTCAACTTAAAACATTAAAACCCGTGCAAGACACATGCTAGATATGGTGGTCAGTTTTCGACCTCATCGAGATCACGCCACGTGTTCATCCACAACCAAACAGGTCAGCGATACGTGGCTACTTTCAAAACCTCTGAACGAGAGTACCCATTCGATTCAAACCCCGAGTGGCTCATATAGTTAGAAAGAAGAGATAGAATTAGTTGTGAAAATCTCTATCTATAAGCCAAATAGTTATAGCTCGGGAACAGATCAACCATATCAACAGTTGGACGCAGAGAATCAGATAAAGGGCCTGTTTGGATTTAAGGAATTGGTGTGAAGTGAGGAAGTAGGAAGTAAGATTTATTTCCTTTAGGAAAAAGGGAATTGAGTAGTAAGTTTTCTGGTGTTTGGATGGTGTTGGGAAGTGTGGTTTGGAAAATGTTTTGTCTTTTCCGGTGTTTGGATGGTAATAGAAAGTGAAAGTGGAAAAGTTGACCACAAAGTTGACCGCAAAATAATATTAAAATAAAAATTAATTAAGAAAAATAAAAAATAGATTATAATTAGAATGCAAGTGAGATTTACATGACCAAAAAATTAACTGTTTTATGCTACAACTTATTATAAATGAGATTTACATGACCACAAAATTAACTGTAGCACTCTGGAAGTGAGGAAATGGTTGTGTAAAAGAGAGATGAAAAAGGGAAAAAAGGTTTTCTTATTTTCCTTTTCCGGTGTTTGGATAGATAGGGAAATGAGCAATTATACTTCCCCAGTTCCTTACTTCCGCCCACTTCCTTGCATCCAAACAAACCCAAAAATGAACTCTTGTCCAGCTCATTCAAATAAGGATGTTCAAACGTAAGCGTCTCTGAGATAAGGGAGTTAAGTATTCAAACTAAATAGGACTTATTAGTGTTATCCAAGTGACATGACTTGTATATATCTGAAAAACCTTCTAATATGAAAAGGGAGCGGAATCCATAAATCTTGGCTCACCAGAGAACCCCACCTGTAATCGCCATTGATATAGTGTAATTTTTCTCTCTCACTGTGGTTTTCTCCAATTTAGATTTTCACATAATTCTTTGTATTTGCATTGACTTTTCTATGATTTAATTATACTCACTCCATTATTTTGGTGCGTGAATTAATTCCTTAGGAATGCCCACAACATTAGATAAAGGTAAAATCGTCTTAAAAAAAATACAATGACAAACACGTGCCACCTCCCAAATGGCCAGCTGGCGGCAGGGGTTTTTTGAAATTTTGAGAATAATTTTGAGGGGTATTTTGAGATTATTGAAGTTTAGGGGATTATGTGAGAAAACCTTGAAAGATTAATGGGTATTTAGAAAATAAGCCCAACAACAAATAAAAAGAATAAGCAAATTGAAGATAAGAAGAATATAGAATCCAAACCTTTCCCATTAGCACAGAGAAGAAAATTCTGAATTTGACTGATCAAGTCATATGTAAGAGACCTCATGACTAAAGAAAGGCATGATCTCTAGTCAACAATGAGTTATCACTTAATCTATCGAAACTGAGATAAACTTAAAATTTTTGATGCGTAAGTTTCATGCAGTATATATAGGAGCCTCAGATGTTTCTCTATCGAAGCACAGTGAGACCCGTCTTCTTTCTCTTGGTTAAGAAAATTTGACCATCACAAAGGACTTGATGTGTTTTCTAGCCCTCTAGGAACAAAGCAATGCTGCCTCAAGGAAGGATCATATGCTCTCTCATAAAGCTGCAACCAACCGCTAGTCCCCCACCCAGTTCAAATTCAAAGTTCCGAAAAGTCCCCCCAAACCCCTCAGATTCCAACGAATTTTTCAAAAGGCCCAGAGACCTGTTCTCACATTTCTCCCCAGCGTCTTATCCTTCTTGGTCCTGAGTCCTCCCGACACCGGCTCTGTAGCGGTCTGTTTCAAACCACAAAATTCACGTGACCCCACAACTGGCCCACTGAATACTTATTGCCCCACAGTCAAATTTACTTTAACCCCAATGGACTAAAAAGAAAATTCTGACAGAAAGTGAAGGGATCACATGCGCGCGGGGACGACCACCCCCATCAATGCTACAGGTTGGGGGGTGGGTTTAGTTTGTAATTATTCTAATTATGGTAATTTCGGCGCCTCAGCGGGACGTGCCTCTTTTTGCAACGGAATCTGGTTCATTTATTTGATTCGAGAGGCCGATCTCGACCGTCCGATCGAGGCGATTCGGTGAATACGGACCGCAGTGGGAATGAGCTGGATCGGGGGCTGAACGAACGAACGAACGGGCGGTTTACTGTTGTGGGGCCCATTTCATTAGCGGGCACGTGTCGCGTAGCGAGGCGCTTTGCACGATCTGCCCTGCCCTGCCCTGCCGGCCCGCCGCGCCCCGGTCGTGAGGGCAACCAGGGGCGCTTGATGTAACTTCCAGAATATTTACTCGGAACGGACTGTAATTATGATTAAAACGAGGGACTGCTGTGAACATTTTGTCAACAAATTAGTATTATATTTACAATTTGAATAGCACGTAAGTTCTGTTCCTGAGAAGATGGGATCCATCTTTCACGGAAGTTTTTTTCCAATCATTTTTTTTCACACTAAACTTATGCATTTAGAAACTCAATGCGAATTCTTTTTTCTCAACTCTTCTTAACTATATTAAATATTTTTTCGATAGGGCGTGTTTGGATGTAAGGAATCACAGTGAAGTGAGGAAGTGGGGAAGTATAATTGCTCATTTCCCTATCTATCCAAACACCGGAAAAGGAAAATAAGAAAACCCCCATTTCCCTTTTTCATCTCTCTTTTACACAACCATTTTCTCACTTCCAGAGTGCTACAGTTAATTTTGTGGTCATGTAAATCTCATTTATAATAAGTTATAGCATAAAACAGTTAATTTTTTGGTCAAGTAAATCTCACTTGCATTCTAATTACAATCTATTTTTTATTTTTCTTAATTAATTTTTATTTTAATATTATTTTGCGGTCAACTTTGTGGTCAACTTTTCCACTTCCATTTTTCATTACCATCCAAACACCGGAAACGACAAAACATTTTCCAAACCACACTTCCCAACAATCATCCAAACACCAGAAAACTTACTACTCATTTCCCTTTTTCCTAAAGGAAATAAATCTTACTTCCTACTTCTTCACTTCACACCAATTCCTTAAATCCAAACAGACCCAATAGGAATCCACACGCATTGCTCTTAGATAAAAATATATAGATTCTAAGCGTATGAAAAATACATTTTTTTTTTACAGAAACATATAACATGGGTTGATATGCGCATTAAGTAAGAAGCTTGATCGAATATATTTGAATCAAGTTTAGATCGTAGACTGGAATCTAGACAAACATTAGATGTGTATTCAAAATCAAAGAGTGAAAAATAAGTGGATCTCGTATATAGCCGGACAAAAAAAATAATTTAAAAAGACAACTATAGTGGAAATATACGTTGGTTTTGAAATCTGGACCAAGAGGAGAAGATCCCATCTGAATCTCTAGCACGCGCGATGCATGCTCGTAATGGGGCCAAAGCTAAATTAATAAAGTTTATTTGCAGTTTTGTGCAAAACGTCGAATGGTCAAATTCCCTGACACGGTCCTCTATTTTATTTTATTTTATGTTATCAACACGACTTTTTTTTTTGGGGGGAGTGGTTGAGATTTGATTCATTTGAAAAGCTTCGCCGTCCCTCTCACGGAGTTACCACGCCCATCCCTTGCGCCGTTAACTTTATTTTCAAAGGGCGCGTCAGTTCTTGTTCAATTTCTCACTCTCACTCTCTAAACCCTCTCTCTTGGCCGCCACCGTCGTCGTCGCATGCGCTTCAGTTCGGATATCTCCGGCGATTTCGGGTCGTCGGGAGGATTTCGGAGCTCCGACAGCGGCGACGGCGTCAGGTCAGTCCTCGGCCCCGGCCATCGGGTTTTCTTTTCTCGGGCTAAGTGCTCTATCTGGGTTCTGTTCTTGGAGGGTTCCGAGTCCTCGGCATTGCGATGGGTTCGTCGTTTTCTTGCTCGTTTTGCTATTTTTGGTTCGATTTTGGTCGGTTTTCAGTGGGGTTTTGGATGAAAGCTTTAGTCTTTTCTTGTTTAGGTTTTGAATTTTTTTGAGGAGGAATTCCGACCGATGATCTCTGAGGGAGACCGGAAGTTGTTTGTTATTTTAGTTTTTATCGAGGTAAATTCTCCTTTTTAGAGTTTTATGCGGGGTTTAGCGATTTGGTGGTTTTGGAGTTGAGTGGCGGCCGATTGTTTTGGGTTTTAGTTTGGCCTAGGGTTTTGATATTTTGTTCTTACGACTAAATATTCTTTTTTTTTCCTTTCTGTTTTTTGAGTTTGTGCTGTGAATTTTCATCACTCGACCTCCAGTTTTAAGAGCAGAGAGTTGCTGATTTATAGTATGTTTTTTCCCTTTTTTAAAAACAAATTTATCACTCTTTTTTATGAAGTTTTGGTTTTGAATAATCTCTGATTTTTATTGCTACCCACACTACCTTTTATTTTTTATTTTTTTTTTAATTTAATTTTGACCGTAATTTGCCTAGCCTGTCGGTCGTTTCAAGGACAAAATACTATATTAGTTAGCGCTTGAATTGTCCTGAATGTCTAATCAGTACACTTCGTAAAATTTGCTACTGAAGTTTTAAATGTAGGTTTTTGGGAAAAATTTGCTGAAAATACATGGTCTTTGAGAGGTTGATTAAAATTTTCAGTCAATTTCTCTTCCAAATGAAGGTGTTTTCTTGCATTTTCATAAGAATACATGAATGCAGATGACCCAATATCTTCACACATGAGATTGAGATATATCTCAAGTTAGCTCTTTGGCTTGTACTGTGGCCTAGAAAAGTTAGGAGATTTGCTTCCTTATTGCTTGAGCTCATGCTTGTCAATTGGATCTCTCAGGTTTCAGGTCATTCACCTTAAGCATATGAGTGCTGCTGCTGGAATTAGCACCAAAATTCAAGTTTAAAATTAAAGTTTGTGCTGACTGCTCTGTCTTCTAGTTTTGTGTTGTGCTCTGTTGCCGACCTCCATTTCGATGGGATTTAAGCAGTTTATTAACAATTTAAGAACATTAGATAGTATTTAAGTACATATCACGTAGCCTTACATGATTCTTATCTAAATCCTATCAACTTCACTATCATTCCATAGCTGAAATTGTAAAGTTCAAGGCACTGATTATGAGAGAAAAATGCAGGTCTGTGATGTTTTTACACTCAAAGTTTTCCCCATCAACATGGGGTGATTTGGTGATGCATCTTGTGTGAGGAACACAGGTTATTAATGGATTCAGACTCATAAATCATGATAACTAGTACAGTTTTCCTTGAGTTGGCCATGGAGCAGAACTTAAATTTAGCCTTTGCCCATCAAAATGGCTTCATGGATGGATTGATCCAACTGCCACCATGCATCATTCAAATTAATTCTTTGTATATCTTACTGAGGCAACTATTATCAAGGCAAAATACCTTAATGAAACCCAGAATTCCAATTGGCAAAATAGGATTCTACGTTTTTAGTGGGGCAATCCTCCATAATTCTGCAAAGCCGAGAGAGTCTGATGAAAGAGGAAAAAGGCAAATTTGATGACAACTATTTTGACTGATACGCTTCTTAGTCTATCTAGAAGAGGGGTTGGAGGGGAGGGAACTAGTTTGAGACATGAATCATCATGTCTGAATATTTCTATGGATAGTGTGTTTTAACCACATTCTCAAAAAAAGGGGGGAAAAAAAGGTTTTAACCAAGTTATGGTTTTTTTAGATCTCTTTGAAACCATCCAAGTTAACTTTTATTGGTTTTATTGATATAATTCCTGTCATGATACTCCCAGCTTTCATTAGTTTTCTTCTTTTTTCTCATGCATCTTAAATAAACTAGTACTTTCTGTCATTTTGCTTTTTGTATTTAGTATTTGTTAAATAATTCGCCTCTGGTGGACAGGTTGTATGAAGAGCGCATCAATTGAAGCGTGACTTTCGTTCTTCTTTAAGCTTTAGTGGCAATGAAGAAGGAAAACTCAGTACTTGCTGCTTATGGGGCACCTACTGGTCGAATAACACGAGCTAGAGCTGCTGCTTGCCTTGCAAGGGGTGTGGCGCTCCAGTCAAAACCTCCCCTCGCGAAACCAGATAAGAAGCAGGTACAACGGGGAAAGACAAAGAGAGATGAGAACAGTTATGCTGCTCCGACTGCAGCTTTCCAGCACAAGAAGAGGGCAGTACTCCGGGATGTGACAAATATTTGCTGTGAGAGTTCTATTAAGGGATGCATCAATGTGACAAAAGGACAGGTCAATATATCTTCTGTTTAGTAACTCTATACAATCTGTTAAGCTATGACACCTTAAGGTTTCCTCATGAATGTTGAGGGGAAAAGTGCAATGTTATCTTATACTCATATTTCTTCCTTTCAGTGTTGTTGCTGTGCTAGTTGCTTTGCTTATATTGGCTCATATCTGAATTTTGTCTTTTTGTTTTTGTTTTTTTAGGAAAGCAAGATGACTTAAATTGTTTCCTTCTTTTCTATCTTACCTTTTCTTTTTCAAAGTCTGAGATTTTCCTTAATGCAATTCTTGTGTCAGGCTAAGGTCTCCCAGAGGATGAAAGCGGGTCCTTCCTGGGGTAAATTATGTTCAGATAAGAAGGTTTCCAAGTTAGCCCCAGCAATTTCTGTGGAAAGTGAATTGATACTTGAAAACAAGAAGGATGAACAAATACAAGAGGAGTTGATGTTGGAGTCACAAGAAACTGATATGCCGTTCAATGTGAAAGAAAAACTCTCAGCCCCAGAAAATGTAGTGTGTCTTATGGATGGGGAGAGCACCTGTGGCACAGCTTTGTTTGAAGAACATACTTTCAGAGAAGGACCGGAAATAATTGGTCACACAAAGCATGGTAAGCAGCCTACACCTCCATTTTCTATTGACTTAATGGCTGTGAGTTTGATCCAAATACTAGAAAATGAAACTTAAGGTATAAAGGAGAACAGATTGGAAAGTGGAAATCACAAGTTTCATGGTGTATCCTAAATTACTATGAATCAGTTTATGTTTGATGTTTTGAAACAAAAAGGTTTTCATTTTAGAATTTGGTTAATGCATTCACATTCTTGTAGCAGTTTGTTTTTCTTTGATGGTTGTTTTTGCCATTTCTTGCAGAAAAATATTGACTCAATAGCTGTGAGTTTGATCCCTAAATACTAGAAAATGAAGCTTAAGGTATAGAGTAAAACAGATTGGGAAAGTGGAAAGCACAAGTTTCATGGTGTACCCAAAATTACTATGAATTAGTTTATGTTTGTTTGAGACAAAAAGTTTTTCATTTTCAGAATTTTGTTAATGCATTCACATTCTTGTAGCTGTTTGTTTTATTTGATGGTGGTTTTAGCCATTTTCTTAAAGAAAATTCTTTATGGCATGATAAGATTTTAATTGGTTTGTGCAGTGAAAGATGACTTCTGCAAGGATCCTGGGGGTTTATCTGACTTGGACTATATAGATATTGATTCTGACCATACAAATCCCCAAATGTGCTGCCTTTACTCTTCTGATATATATACTAATCTCCGTGCTGCAGAGGTATGCCATACAGATTTTTTTTTTCAGTTGTCTGTAGTCTGCTGCCTTTTCCCTCTATTTTTCGGCATTCTCTCAAACCGGTCTCTTTTCTATTAAACTTTTTCTATCATTATTCCTTGGATTGTTCAAATTTATTATGCCATGACTCTGATGGGCACGCAGATACCATCAATTGCACAAGACAAGGTAAACTTAACCTTGCTCATTACTTTGAGTTCCTAATCTGCCTTTCTAGGATTATAGGACAATCTATTCTCATCTTTAACAGCTTTTCCTTCATCATTTTACCATAATTGATAATTGCTTATATTGAAGTTCCTCTTGCTTCAGCTCCTCCGAAGACCCTGTTCCAACTTCATGGAAAAAGTGCAGCGAGATATCACTCATAGCATGCGGGGGATTCTAATTGACTGGCTTGTGGAGGTTTGTAAAAATCTATTCCAATTTGGCATATGTTCCCGAAATCTGAATTTGTTCCCAGTGTTATCCAGTGTGATGATTGAAAACAAACATAATTATAGAATTCAAAATTTATGAAAGCTGAAAAATTTATGTACTAAATTATTTTTCTGCAATGTTCAGAGTTGAATGCTTCATCCATGCCTCTATATATATATATTTTAATATCTTTTGCTGTTAAAATATCATTATTTTTCTCATAATCATGTCATTTGACTGGTTGATCAACAAAATAAGGTTCTGATATTGATGAACTCAAGTGTCTTATTCCACTTGCTAACTCTTTAAGAGGAAAACTTTCAAGAGTGCTGAGGGACAAATCGTAGCTGGCTGTCAGCATTGGAAAGTTCTTAAAGCACTCTTACGAGCAACTAAACAACAAATAGTACCTTTTTTAGTACTTTGAAACTTTTCAATACCACTTGCAGGCAACCAAACAAGTTGTTGACCTTTCACAAAAAATAATTAAGTGTTGAACTTTGGTACTGTTAGATGCCAAACTGCAACTATGAAGTCAGAAATCATTGGTTGCAAGTAAAGGGTCTATTTGGCTGTCGTAATTTACCGTAATTCGTAAGTCTTAATTGATAAACTCTTTTAACTGTTAAAAATGAGTTACATGCATGTAAGTTTTATGGTATTTAGTTGGTAATATAAAGTTGTAAGTGGGAAAGTGTATTGTGTTTTACGGTGTTTGGTTGTCGTATGTGTAAAAGTAGTAAGTGGAAAAGTTGACAAAATTAACTATTTGGTGATTTAAAGAATTTAAAATTGCAAATAAATACTAAAAATAATAAATATTAAAAATTAATATTAATATAAAAAATAATACAAATTTGCATGATCACAAAATTAACTGTAAGTGGGTTGTAAGTGAGCGGTAATTGGGTTGCAAGTCAGTGGTAACTGGATTGCATAAGTCTTTTACGAATTACGGTCCAAACAAACACCGTAGTTGTAATTGGGCTGTAACTCATTTACGAATTACGTCCTTTTACGCAAAACAAACATTTCCAAAATGTAAATAATGTGAGGTTCTTGTACTGGAATAACTGAGTCACCTAGTTTAAATGTGAATTTGGCTGAGAGATCATGTAGATGCATTACTGCTATGGAATAACATGCTATGACCCTGAAATATTGTCACCACCAACGAACACAGTTTAGGACTAAGAGAACACGAATCTAACTTTTATGAAACCTCAGAAAGCCTCAACTGTTTGTTATCACCCAATGAAGTCAATTTGACCATATTTAACTTCTAATGCTTAATTCTGAAAATGATTTCCACATCATCATCATCATCATCATCTTCTTCTATAATTACCTGAGCCTTTTCATAAAATGGGATTGTCTATGGAGGAAAGCCCTAAATTGTAAAGTCTTCAGAGTGATTGATGAATTTTATGCCCAATTCTACACGGATAATATATCTACCTTCTGATTTAATGTCAAATTCATAGCCTATGAAACTATGGAGAAGAAAAGGGCGCAGCATGCAACCTAGCAGTTCAGGTGTTAGGGAGGAAAGCCTACCTTATTTTGGTTCTGCAGTCTAATTCATGCAACCAAGCATCAACCTTCTGGAGAGCCTGAAAGTTGAACACTTATTCTGTAGAGTCAGAATGAATAATTGCTGTATGTTCTCAAGTCTAATGCATTTATTCAATATACATGAAAACTGTAAGGCAAGGATAGTTAAAATAGATTGTTCGCGTTTTAGTCTAGGGACTGAGCTGTATATACTATATTCTCAAAGGCGTGCCAGTTGCAAAATCTGGCAAAAGTATGGAACTAAAATTTGGTAGTATGGATATCAAAGCAATGTGTATTAGTGTTTGATTATAACAAGTAATAGGTTCCTGATACACCATGTGCTGGTTAGCAACTTTTTTTACTTGTTATTTAAATTGTATTATAGACTTAAATGAAGGATCCAACGCTTAATAATCTAGTTTGCTTTCTTCTTCTGTTGAGTCTGTACTCCTGACACTTACATCAATCCTTTTTCAGGTTTCTGATGAATATAAGCTTGTTCCGGACACACTTTATCTCACTGTTAACATCATTGACCGGTTTCTCTCTCAAAATTATATTGAACGACAAAGGCTGCAACTACTGGGCATTACTTGCATGTTAATTGCATCGTAAGTTTTCTATTTTATGTGTTAGCCTGGATCTTCCTTTATATACTTGAATAAGAATATAGAAATGTATCATTAATGCTTGTATTGTGTTTGTTTTCTGGTTTTGTTTTTTATTGTATGCTAGTATTTGGTACTGTTATTGTGTTTATTCAGGACATGGATCATTCAGAAGCATTTCATTTTCAAAATATCTTCAGTTCATCATATGAAACTGCAACTCTTAAAGTCTAAATGTAAAGCTTATAAAAAGAGGTTGTTCATGGTGTCATGCGGAAGCCTCAGGTGGTTAATCTACCAGCATGAATAACATATGAAATGTACCCCACCTATAATCTCTCAGATGATTATGGTATCAAATTCGTCTTACTAGGATATCCTCCAAGTCTAGATGCTGTTTAAGCACAACAAAAAGATCTGACTAGTAATGCATCCTTAGGAACATCAGATGTTGTAAATAAAAGCATCATCCTTTTTTCATGGTTGGTGAAAGGTTCCTCAACAGGTACATCCATAATCTATACCTTAACATCATTCCTGTTGCATTCTATGTGAAATGTTTTGTTATAAAATGAATGGAACAAGACAATTGACAATTAAACATCTGAGGTAAGAGCCATATTCACATTGGGGAACAGCCTCGGCATGCATCACAGAGACCTAAGGTCAATCAATCATTGAGTTGAAGTTAAATCTGTCACGCTCCGCTTCCCAAAATACGCGAAAACGGAGTCGTGACGATAGTCGGCGACGTATATACGCGAGGAGAATACCCACGTATACATGCTAAGCCTAAAATAAGCGGAGCAAACTATATAATCACTATGATGAATTAATATCACTGCAATATGACATATAAATTTCTAATACAATGATAGCATAGGAATAAAGGAATAGAACAAACAATGAGTCCAATGCACATTTTTATAAAAACAATAGGAATAAAGAAAAGCCAGAATACCGTAAATCACACAGAGAAGACTCCGGCCACCTCATCATGCATGTGAACCTCTCCAATTACCTGATCAACAAGATAACATAAAAAAACCTAGATGTGCAAAGTTAGGGAGTCAGAAACTCCCAATCAGTGTGTAAAATAAGGGAAAAGTGCACGTGCATATAACATATGAGCATACTATGAAATATATACTGGAATAATACTGAAATAACATACAAAATATAAATGAACAGTAATAAAGGCAGTCAGTACTAGAATTAAGTGTCTATAATATCATATAGGTATCAATAAAACACGGCCGGTTACAGTACAATATGGACTGTTTATTATTATTAATTATGTCAGCGAACACCAATTGCCACATGTAATAGACACATCTCATACTATGCCTACTACACATGTCAATCAGGGTTCTAACTTGTTAAAACTGATAGGTTGGAGACATTATCCATACTTTTGGTGGGTTCCGTATATACCCAGGACCACGACCTCAGTTTTCTGGTGCTGAATCAGGCTGTACCGCTAGACACTTAATAACAGTAACAATAACAGCAATCTCACTGTGAAAACAGTGGAACAGTAAACAATAACAGATGGGATGCGAGTTTTCCCCAGGAACCCTGCAGTGGAACCTTCAGTCAGCTGCGCAACCTGTATCCTAGGTCCACCCAAAATATAGACGCTGTCTCCTCTATTAATTTCTCCAATCCCAGTGTAAGTTATTCAATTACATATTATTTAATTCAATCGATTATTCATGTTCCCCAGATTACTAGAATGAAAGAGTAACAGTAACACTACAATATATCAGGAAACAATGATCTTTATACACGTTAAACAATGACAAGAACAGTGAATAGTAGTAGTAACCGTGTATACGATAAACAATATGACTGTACACAGTGTTACGGTCTAACAATACTTTTCCAATAATTTTTGGTAACATGAAATAATACTAATAACATGATAGGTACTAACTCTGTAATCTGTAGTCTCATCCAGAATAAATATAGATCTTATATGTCTGCACTAGGATAAATTAGTAACGAATCCATTAACTTATAATCTCTCTATAATCACTATAAACATCGAGTACTAAATCCATCATCGAGGTAATTCCATACAGTAAATCACAAGTTCAATAAATGAATAATCAGTTCTCTTTTCCTGTCGATCCACTTCAATCCTTTATATTGTCAGTATATCTATCCTCTAGTCACCCATATATCAGTCCCAACGTAAACAGTCAGCTGTATCTAATCATATCCTCACTATCGAATAACATTAAAATCATCAATTAAGATTATCACATACTCTCACTTGTATAGAGGTCAATCACAAGATCCTTATACTGAGGTAACAATTCAACTGTATACATATCTAAACTACTAGTTCTTATCAATCCAATCAAACACATATTTCTCAACCTAAAGTCAACTCCACTCCAGTCGAGACAACTAATGATCCAAGTCCAAAATCTCGGTTCTTTTAATAAAGAATATCCTATTCTATCAGTTAAAAATATTCAATTAAAATCCTCATCTAGTTTAATATTAACAAGAAAGATCGAGTCGGCTAACTATCTCACCCAAGTATCCAGACATTTAACTGCAATCATGAATCAATCAAATCAAAGATCCAAATTCGATTACAGCCTAAGTTACATCACAAATAGTTCCAGATCCGAAATGGTAAACGGATTCATATAAAATAATTAGGTAATAATGTCTCAGTGATACAATATCGAATCCACAAGCACACAAGATCAGGATACATCTGATTAATCATCTGTAATCTATCTAAACTCTCTCTCGGTAAAGATATCGTCGAAGTGAGCATGGTCATGAATAGTACTTAACATGTATAAACAATATTGGAACATGATAATAATTAAACAAAAATATAGATTATTAAAACAAATAAAACATTCATTTATTACGGTGAATAGTAATAATACAAAAGTAAATACTCACATGAAATAACGCGATTTCAGGTCTGAATCGCCATCTGGTCTGTACTGCACGAACCGGTATGGATTTTCGAATCATCTCGTGTGTTAGTCTTCGAATCGCTTGGCGTTCCACGAACACGAATCTGAATTAGGTCCGGGTCTCTGTTATCGGGTTCAGATTGCACGATTATATCCACATCGCTATAACACACACAACAAACACACATCGAGAGGGACAGGGACTGAGAAATAGGAAGAGAGATACCGAGACACATCCACCCACTTACACAGATATGCACGACACACATCCACCCAAACATTCACCTACTCACGAACACCATACATACTTATGTATACTCACACTTACACACGCGCATCAACACACACAAGTATATATACAGAGAGAGGAGGGACACATATACATGCATACACAAACACACTTGTATACACATACACTGATACCTGCACACACATACACGTAAACACACCTGTACACAACACACACATACACACACGCACGCATTCACTCACACAAATACACACGTACACTAATACATACATGTGCACATACACTCTACATACACGTGAACACACTCACTACTATTCACACACGTACACGTACCTACATACTCACACACACATATCTACACTTACGCACACACAATACACACTCACATGTAGCACTACATACACATGTATACACACTTGCACACACCCCTACACACCCACATACCATTCACACAAATTCACACATATATATACTCACACACACACACATAAGAACATCACAGAATGAAAGAGAGAGAGAGAATGAGAGCTCACGCCAAGGGGGAAACACGACCATCGATGGGGGAGCTCGGTGGCAATGCCGGTGGCTCGACAGAGGAGAGGGGAGGGTGCAAATCTTGTTGGCAGAGTTTATGACGGAGAGGAGGGAGAGGTGTTGGGGCTGCTCACAATGAAGGCTGTGGGGTTCATGGTGCATGGGGTGAGATGCTCAGCAACGAGGGGAGGCCGAGGGTTGTGCTGAGATAGGAGGGCGGCCATGGATGCGTGAGCTACCGAAGGGAGGAAGCTCGCGTTTCGGCGAAGGTCGGGGCAAGGCGGAGGGAGAGCAGCCGGTGGTGGGTTTCGGCGGCACTTGAAGAAGGTGGAAGAGGAGAGCACGACATGGGCTGTGCTTGGCCAAGTGAGGAAGGAGGAAAAGAAGATGGGGGCGGCCATAATGCTCGGAGGTTGGGGGCTCGAGTACTGGTTGGTTGCCGGGGTGGAGTGGTGCTCTAGCGAGGCTCCGATGACTAGTTGGAGAATGAGGGGCATACGACCATTGGATGGAGATTGCCTGTGGCCAAGGGGTGTAGTTTGGTGTGGTGTTGTGGGTGGTTCGACAGAGGTGAACTGCAGGGGGAGAGCATGGTGATTTATTGGGAGAAGTGAAGAAAATGATAAAGGGATTAGTATAAAGGTAATGTTTAGTTAGTATTAGGATTAGGTTGGGATTAGATTAGTTAATATTTGAATTTGATTGTTAGGATTAGGATTGGGTTGTTGGGCTTTACTATTGGATAATGGGTTTTGGGTAATAGGAAATGGATATGGGCTAGTGATTTTGGAGATAATATACATACAAAAACAATTAATAATAATAATAACATGTTAATAACAATTAAAATAATTAAGAATGATACCATTAATTAATAATAGTTAACAATAATGATTCTCATAAGATAATATACAATAATTAATATGAATCATATGTATACATATCAAATTACTCTTTGTTACTATTAAAACTTGTATTAAAAAAAATAGAGGTATTACAAAAACAATGCAGATACACATGAAAAGATTAGATGAATCTGGGAGTTTTTCTGAAAATTAAGATAAGTAGTCATAAACAACAAAGACATTCCAAAAATGCAGATACACACAAATAAAAATCAGACGAATCAGGGAGTTTACTGAAAATTAAGATGAAGTCGTAAACAACAAAGACAGTTGAATAAAAAAAAATGCATAGACACATAAAAAAGATTAGAGGGATCAGGGAGTTAATGAAAATTAAGATGAATTCATAAACAACAATGACATTCATGAATACACTAGTCTGATAAAGGAGAAACAACCATATGCTAATCATATGAAACTCAAAAGGATGTAATATTTGAATCCTTATTGTGATAGTTTGACGTGCATTCAGTGTGCATCATTCTTTTATTAAGCATTAGGATATCGTTGCAGCGAGCTTGTAGGCTTTATCTATTTTTCTAACTTGTGCACGGGTAATCCTAGAAGGCTGGTCTTAGCTGGCACAAGTTACATGATCTTTACTGTATAATTACTTGGAATTAATCATACTCAAACCCGGAGTCTGCAGACCTTGGGCACGTGGCTGATTCCTTGCCATAAATTAGTAGGGTGGGAGGGGCTTTCATTATTTTATTCTCCCTCACCCAATGGAACTTTGGGGCCTGCAGACCGGGGGTTTCAACTAGCATTTCTGTTACTAGGTAACTCTTGTTATCCACAACTTGACATGTGAGGCTTCACATCTGGGTCCTCACTTTTCTAAAGGTGCCTCGATGAGGGTTTTGGCTTAGATTCTTAGAGCTAATTGACTTGATTGTTTTGGCACGATGGTTGAGGTTCATGCAATAAATGCTTAAATTGTTCTGAAACACTGACGGTTTATGCGTTTTTTTTTTGGCTAGTACAATCCCATAAGAAAGGAATAAATCTTGTAGAAGCTTGTTTGTAAATGGTAGAATATTATCTTAATCTTATAGTAAGCGTTGAGTTCTAATACCTTCTTGAGAAATTATAGTATAGTAAGGTTTTCATATATTTGTTTATTGACTGATTGTCGTTTTTGATGATTTATTTGTTTCCTTTATTATCTGGCTGTAGCTAATGAAATTTCTTGTTTTCTCTTCTTTCTTGTCCTATATTCAGAAAGTATGAAGAAATATGTGCTCCTCGTGTAGAAGAATTTTGCTTTATCACAGACAATACGTACACCAAAGGAGAGGTATAATCACTCTCTTTAAAATTTTCAAAACGCTCGTTGCATCCATATCCCTGAGGTTGCAAGAGCTTTGTTAAAAAGGGGAATAAACATGGTCATCCTTACTGAATAACAGGTACTCAAAATGGAAATTCAAGTACTGAGGTTTTTGGGTTTTCAACTCTCTGTCCCAACCATAAAAACATTTCTCAGGTACTTGCTTCTAGCATTGGCCGACTCTTGTACCAAGTCTATGTAAGTTTAATTTTTGACATGTCCCTTTTTATGATTTTACGTGCAGGAGATTTATTCGGGCAGCGCATACATCTTACAAGGTAGCTACTTCTAGATTTAGGGCTAGTAAACTGCAATTTCAACGACAACCTTATCTGTAAGGCTGTCACATGCCAGTCTTAGCGAAGTCATTAATTTATTTTGTAATGCAGGTTCCTCCTCAAGCCTTGAGTCACCTGGCAAATTATTTAGCAGAGCTGACATTGGTTGAATACAGCTTCTTAAAGTTTCTTCCTTCTGTTATAGCTGCATCTGCTGTGTTTCTTGCAAGATGGACATTGGAGCAGTCTGACCACCCATGGGTATGTGCAGAATGATACCCCTCTTTGCCTCTCCAATCTATAAAATTTCCTCAAGAAGTTCTGTTTCTTTTGGGTTTACTCTAAAGCTCGACTGGGTACGACTACTCCTCACTTGACTGACACATCTACTACTCTTCTCCCGTATATGCAGAATCAGACTCTGGAGCATTATACCTCTTATAAGGCTTCAAAACTTAAAGCGACTGTTCTTGCGATGCAGGAATTGCAGATGAATTCAAACAATTGCCCTCTTAATGCAATTCGTGAGAAGTACAAGCAGTCTAAGGTATAACTTTATTTTGTCTAAAATTACAAAAATATCACTCATCAGTTCTTTTAATAGTTTATTTGCTGATTAGGATCTAGAACTCTCTTTATAAGTAGCCTGGTATAGTAAGATATTCATCATCATCTTTCTGTTGTATCTTGTATGCTTGTTATTTTTGGAGGATTCAATTGCTTAAATCTCATACTTCCATATGCTGCAAGTCTTTACTTTCAGAGACAGAGAGAGTGAGTTTACTTTTTCTGATTAAGATTGACCTTAAATGATATTCTGAAACACAGTTTGAGTCTGTGGCTGCTATGATGGCTCCAAACCTGCTCCATTCACTGTTCTGCTGACGATACATGGACTGCTCATCCAACCTATGGATGCTGTTAGCAGAGGGTTATATCAGACTTTAACATTTCTCATTACGGATTCCTGCAAATTCCAGTTGCTGGTCCATTGACTGTCTATTTCATTTCTTCTTCCTCTCTTTTTACATCTTCATGTATGGCGGCTGAGTGTGTTATCATTGGTTTTTTGCAAAGATTGTCTGTGTAACGTAAAATATAAAGAGAGATGACATAGAGGTGATCACTGCCTGTAATTGCCAGCCAAATGGCTTATTTATCTCAAGCATTTGGTGTACCATGTAAAGCAGTAACTGCGCCCGAGTTCATATGCCCAATATTGGTGGGAATGTAACTATCTCAAAGATAACTTACATGATTCAATTTCAATATTCTTGTTTTCTTTTGTAATGATCAGTTTTGTATCTTCGTCCTCTATTCTGCTATAAAAATTCTGTGATTTTATCAGCTTGAAGATTGCAGCAGAAGAGAATGGGCTCCAGGTGATGTTTTTAAGGATGGTGAAGGTAACAGAAGAGAATCTGTTGCATTGATCAGGAACTACCAAGTCAGACGTCATGGGGTAGTTGTACATTGTGGGAGGGACATTTTATTTATTTTGGGATATTTTATTTTGTTGACTAGTGAGGGACAGATTATATATGATCTGATTTTGTGGATTTTATACAAAGTCTAGGGTTATACATAGTTCACTTGCATCCCATCATCAGACACCCTGGCGTTAGGTGCAAAATACTTGATTACTGAGGGAGGAAGATGTTCATGTTATACATGGTTCAATTGCATCGCACCATCATTAAGGCTTGTCTCAGTGGTAAAAGTGTTGAAAAATGAAAGATCTCAAGATCAAACGCGAGCTGCAGTCTGTAGGTTGTCTAAAAATCACTGAAGACAAAGTCTTAAAAACGCGGACCTTAGATCAAAAGCGAGCTGCAGTCTGTAGGTTGTCTAAAAATCACTGAAGACAAAGTCTTAAAAACGCTCTAAACGCGGATGTCGCACTTCATCAATAACGCAAAAGTGGTGTTCTTTGACAAATGCGAAGGTAGTGTTCGCGTTCTCTGACAAACACGAAGGTTGTGTTCTTTGATAAACGTGAAGGTCGCTTTATTACTTTAAAATGCGGACCTCAGTCAGGGTCGCGTTTTCAACTTCAAAATGCAAACCTGTGTAGCTCTGTGTTTTAACACTAAACGCGAGCTTGCGAGCTTCGTGTTTCAACGCCAAAGTGAGATCCGCGTACAGCGCGAGACCGCGTTTCTGCTGTAACAGACATAAATTAACTGAGTCAATTATACTCACATTTTCTCCACTTAATGGAGAGTTATAGAAAGATTTAAGAGGTCAGTTATACCCCAAAGTCCTCTATAAATACCTATGAATAGCTAGAGAATACCCCAGGAGGTTAAGCTTCTTGAAGCATTCTTGGCCTTAAAGAGTTCAAGAGAACAAAAGAGTTTCCTCTTTCGAACTTGCTGAGTTCAAGTTTAATCTCTCTGAGATTCTTTTCAGCCATTGACTGAAGTCGCACGCTTCACCAGTGAGCAGAAGAAGGTCCGAAGATCAATCTTTTGGTTCAGCTCGTCAACGAAGAATAAGATTCACTCTCCACCGCTACACGAAAGAACCCGACATTAAACAAAGCAGGGATCCACTCAAAACTCTCCACTCTTATGTAATCGAATTAAATCCGTTGTAATTTTTCATCCAATCAAAGAACTTTTACTATGAAAATTTTTCGGTCCTATAGAAGACGGCGAATCCGCTGGGCACTACTTTCTCTACTGACGAGAAGGCCAAAACGCAAGCGAACCTCAAGCTTCTCGGATCAACGGTCGAATCGCTCGTCGTCGAGTTCGACCACAAGAAGTTCGAATAGCTTTTCTCCTCAGGCTCCATCATCCCCAAAGGCATGCAGCAGTACCACAAAATCTCTATGGAGACTCGTTCTCTAGCCTCGTCAGAGACCTCTCAAAGAAAAACTTCTTCAGAAGTTAACCATGCACTTTTCAGCAAAGCAAACGATTTGAACTCTCTAGAGATTTGCGCAACCTTTTCTGGAGCCAAAATGATTCGCAATGAAGTCTCTCAGGAGACCCGCAGGACTGAAGTTAAGGTTCAAGGCTAACTCCATGGCAGAGATCAATCTCACCGTTAAGCCTCTCGCAAGGCTCAACTAAGCAACCAAGGCGCGAGTCTCATGGTATGCTTTGATACTGAGCAAGCTCAGTTTACAGAGGGTTCGCAACAACTCCTTCGAGCCAAGCACATCGCTAATCGACGATGGAGACTTCACGCTCACAGACAATGAACAGAAACTAAAGATAGCTCTGTCTGTATCAAATGCGATGCTCGCGTTCTTGCTTCAAAATGCAACACTGGCTTTCAAACGCATCGGTCACTGAAGGACCAGCCTCGTGTCTCAGCTTCAAAACGCGAGAGTCACGTTCATCAAGAGGTTGTGCCAAAACGCGAGA
The DNA here is from genome assembly GCA_038442645.1 of Agave tequilana. Taxonomy (NCBI): domain Eukaryota; kingdom Viridiplantae; phylum Streptophyta; class Magnoliopsida; order Asparagales; family Asparagaceae; genus Agave; species Agave tequilana. Next base: position 111,289 of record JAVJIF010012204.1, on the reverse strand, counting down.
CCTGTGTTTCACTTTAGAAACACGAGACCCGCATTCAACATGCGACTATGTCAGAACGCGACCTTCACGTTTCACTTCAGAAACACGAGACCTACGTTCAACATGCGACTGCATCAGAACGCGACCTTCGCGTTTCATTTTTGAAATGCGAGACCTGCATTCAGACATTGGGAGAGCTCAACTCCCACGATTACAGAGCCAGTTCTGTTAGCCCAGAGGCCCATCACTTTAGTTTTGATGATGATTAACTCATGTAGTTATAGTTTACTAATAATTTTTGCTTAAATAGTTTCAGTGGTTGACCAGATATTAGTAGGTGATTATCTTCAACTAAGGAGTTTTGGAGCTAACACTTATAGATTCAAGAGCTCGCGTGTCAAGATCGCATCTAGCACTCTGTTGGAGTCAAGCTCGTTGGATCGCGTTTGGATCGAGTTGGCTTGGAGACAAGAGGACTTCGGTTTGTGTTTAGTTTAAGATTGTTTAGATCTTGTGTAAAGGTAGATAGTAGATAGTATTGATATGCTCAAGTTCATACACACACAAAAATTTAAAGTTTATTGGTTTTGGTTTTCGATTTAACCGGTTTTAGATTTCATATCAAAAACATAGATATATATTTTATATGTATATTGGATTCTATCCATATACAACATGCTTCAAAGTTGTTTCAATATCATGTTTATATATTTATACAAGTTTTGGAGAAAACGGTTTTTCATTTCAAAGTTTGGTTTTTGGAAAATACGGTTTTTGTTTAAAGGCCAAATTTTTATATCACAAAAATAGTTCAAATAGTTTGTAATATGTGTTGAATTTTAGTCACACATCTTTGTATTTCAAAGATCTTATAAGAACTTATTTTTGTGAAATTTATGTGATTTTATGAGATTTAATTGAAATTAAAAAGACAAGTTTTCAATACCCAAAATCCCAGCCAGACCACACTGGCGGTCGACCGGACGGTCGACCGGACCAGTGGTTGGTCGACCGATGTGCACGAAGACGTGCACATGGCCAACCAACTCAGCCGGTCGACCGCGTGGTCGACCGACTGAAAGTACCCCACTATCGGGTGGGGGCCGGTCGACCGGGCGGTCGATCGTTGGCTGTGGCCGGTCGACCAGCGCAACGGTCATATTTATGACCGTTGACCGTTGCGCCTCCGGTCGACCGGGCGGTCGATCGTTGGCTGTGGCCGGTCGACCAGCGCAACGGTCATATTTATGACTGTTGACCGTTGCGCCTCCGGTCGACTGCGCGGTCGACCGGAAGGTCATTTCTGACCTTTCCAGACTGCCAACGGGCAGATTTTTGAGAGGCTATATATATGTCTTCTCTTGAGTTATTTTTAACAAGTTTTTAGAGAGCAATTTTTTTCACCTTTACAAGTGTTTAACAATAAGTTTTTAAAAGAGTTTTTGGGCCAAAAGATTTTATCTATTGTTTTCAAGGGTTGGAAAAATCAAAGAAAAATAGAGTATTTGGGATATTGATTTTGATCTTCATTTCTATCTTATTCTAGTTGTTTTTCCAAGTATTTTTCTTTGTGATTTATTTTCCAAACACCTTGATTTCTCACACTTGAGCTATTATATCTATCCTATCTATAGGTCTTGTTTTGTGAGGAAAATTAGTTTGTGGTCTTTGAGATCACCAAGAATTGTAACCTTCATTGTATTTGTTGTTATCCCTCTTGTGTAGAGGTGATTGTGGAGGTTGTGTTGGTATCCCTCTAAGTGTAGAAGTGATTGTGGTTGTTTGGCTTAGTGCCAAGTGTAGAGGTGATTGTTATTTGGCTAAGTGCCCATAAGTGTAGATGTGATTGTTGTTGTGCCTTGCCTCTTGTGTAGAGGTTGTATTTGTTGGAGAGAGGAGTTGTGTACTCACAGTTGTATTTACCTAAATTCTCAGTGGAGGTTCCCTGTGTGGGAAGTCCTGTGTGGACGCATTAGTGAAAATCCTTCTGTGTGAAGGCGGGGACGTAGAGCAGTGGCTCGAATCTCGAAACATATCTTTGTGTTGCGATTGATCCACTATCTCTTAACTCTCTCTTTATATCTTACATTGATTCATATTGCTCATATCATTTATATGCTGGGTATTGTTTGTGTGCCTCACTTGTGTTGAACCAAGAGAGCTTCATATAGCATCTCAACTCTTATTTAGAGGAATTTAGAGGAGTTAGTCCAGAGCCCTTCACCGAGAATTCGGCTACACTCTTTGATTACACTAAGTGTGTTGCAATTAGTTTTTAATTCCACTTCATTTGTCATTAGATTAGCCATACACCTATTCACCCTCCTCTAGGTGTACTTTCAATTGGTATCAGAGCCTATGCTCCTGATATTAGGTTTAACCACCTAGGAGTGAGATCTTGGTTTGCTAATCTATATTTGCATTTGCACACTTATTTGTTTACACGCACTCATGGACTTCATGACCCCTCCCATGTATGATACTCCCAACATTGATGTTTGGAAAGTTAAGATGTCCATGTACCTTAAAACCCTAAGCATGCATGTTTACCTTACTACTATCAAGAAATCCTTTCTTGATAATAACAAGCATATAGAGGCCAATGCACAAGCTCTAGAGGCACTTAGATGCACTCTAAGCAAAAAATATTTATGTATGGTTTCTCATTGTGATTCCGCCTTTGCAGTGTGGAACTTTTTGACCTCTCCAAAGCTTCAAACGCCAAACATTATGGAGGAGGAATCTAGTGGAGGAGAATCTGAACAAGCTTGCTACATGGTCCAAGGGAATGACTCTTTTGATGTACACTCGGATACTCAACTAGATGATAGTACTAGTTCTTTCGGTGATGATTATATAGATACAGATGCATTGAATGAAGAGCTATCCATTGTATGTGAAACTTGCTTGAGAAAAATAAAGCTTTGAAAAAGAAAACTTTTAAAATAAAAAAAGAAAATAAGGATTTGTTTTCAAAACTTAACATGACTTTGCAAGAGAGGCATGAGATTTCTAATGAAAGTGATTCATTGAAATCCCAACTCGATCTTGTTTTAAATGAAAACAAAATTTTGAAAAAAAAAATGATTGTAATGATGTTTTGAAGAATAATGCGATTTTGTCTTCAAAACTTGAAATTGCTTTAATAGAAAATGAATCTTTGAAGAATAAAATTGCTTCAATTTCAAAAGAGGTAGACTTGATTTCAAAGGAAAATAAATCTTTGAAAAATGATTTGTCTTCACATGTTTGCCATGCTACTATAACTTCTTCATCTTGTGTTGCATGCTCCACTTTGTCTTTAAGTATTAAAAATGATATATGTGTGTTGAAGAAAAGTGTAAATTGTTTGGGCTTCACTTTGAGCCAATGTGCTATGGATCACAAGAAATTTAAATCCATGTTTCCCAAGAAACGTGCACCACATGTTCATGCACACCATACACGGCATACACATGCTTCTCATGTTCACACACATGACACTAGGTATGCTCATGTGCACACCTGTACACATTGTGGACGTAAGGGCCATCTTGCAAAATTTTGTTATGATAGATTAAATGATTCAAATTTTGTAAATAAATTTGTTTGGGCTAGGAAAGGTGCTAACTCCCATGGACCTAATAGAGTATGGGTACCAAAAGCCACTCCTATTTTATTTGATGTAGGTATGGGCTCTCGCTTGACGTGAGAGTAATGGTGCCTTGATGGTGGATGCGTTCCGAGCTAAATGGTGACACTTTTAGATGCATCACTTTCAAGGAAAAGTTTGGTGGGAAGACCACCATGGTTTGGAGATCTAGAGATTAGCCCTAATGGTTTTGGTAACTATCTCTAACTCCCATTTAGTTTACATGCTTTCATATTGTTGATTTTTAACATGTTTTAGTTTTTCATGATTGTTATTAAATGCCATATTATTTAGACTTATAACATACATGTATAGTATTGAGATACACCCATGTTCATATGGATTCATATTTTGTGTTCTCACTATAGTTTAACTATTGTGTATATCATAATTCGAAAACATGTGCATTTACATAATGATCATATTGGCTTTTGTTTTGTTTTATACTTCATGGTTTTGATTACATGTTTTAGATGAGTTTTCATTAAAATTTGTGTATATACTTGTACAACTAATGAGCCACATTTGAATTTTATATGTTTGTGCTTAATTGCTCATTTGTACCCATTAGATGTATTAGTATAGCCTAGTTTTGATGATTCGTACATTTTGACTTGTATTCCTTATTTTTTTCGTACATGTTTTTCATAATAATGTGTTTAGCTTCATGTATATGTTAATTTTGTTTAAAACTTTAGATATACATGTATACCCTTGAGTTACTTGCTTTTCATGCAAATTCTATTATGGACTTATTTGTGTTTAAGATATGTATGTATACTTTTAGTTTTAACTAAGCATACATATACCTTGAAGTATATTTAGTTTTGATGATTTTCATGTTTTTGATAAAGGAATTTTCATTGAGCTTAAATGCCTTATTCCATGATTTTGTTGATTACATGACTTTTTACACTCTATATTTGATGTTTACTTATGATTTATTTTCATGAGATTATATGAGATTTAGTGCTATTTGAGTGTTGATGATTGTGTGATTTTCATGTTTCATAGATGTATTCTTGTCTTATTCCTTACTTGAAGGACTTCATACTAGTTTACAAGATTATTATAAAACTAGTTCGTATTCTTCAAATTGGTAGAGTTTTTCAAACATGTTAAAATTATTTTCAAATCCTATTTTTGAAAACCCCTACCATCAAAAGGCGGATGGATGGGCGACCATGCCATGTATGCCTAATTGAAAATCTTTTTAACATGTGTATGAAAGGGATGTAGTATGAGTTATACACTTGATTCTCATTGTATTTTCAATTGGTATCACAACTGATATTTTTATGTTTTTATACTCATATTTATGATTTCTATATATGTATGCTTCAAATTTCAAATAGTATCAATTTCGATTGGTATTTAGATTTTTATACATATATATGATTTGATTGTGCTTACAGTATCTTTACATCTTAAAGCACAAATTATGTTTATGCTAAGCTTAATTTAGTCCTTAATGTCAATTATTTTTCAATTGGTATCCTATACAAGCTTATGCATTATTTTTATTAGTATTTCATAAAGGGGGAGAAAATTCTTATTTTACCTTTCAATCGGTTTTATTTTCAATTGGTATCTTACTCCCATTCTTTATGATAAAAAATACTTTGTTTTGGTATATGCTAACATTTTCAATATTGGTATCAATAATCTTAAATGATATTATTCTCAATTTGGTATCTTTATTGCAAAATGATTTGTATTTCCAAAATTTGGTTTGTATTTTCAATTGGTTTTTTTACTTTCAATTGGTATCAAAATTTATAATATATATTTCAATTAGTAGCAAAAACATACAATGTTTCATTTTCTATTGGTATCAAAAATTTACAAGATATTTTCAATTGGTATCTTTTGGTATCTTAATAATTTTATTTATTTTCAATTGGTATCATAAATTGGTATCATGATATTTTGATATATACCTTTATCATAAATTGGTATATTTTTCAATTGGTATCATAATATTTTGATATGTATTGCTTATATGCAAGGGAAGCTTAACATCTTCTCTATATATAGATTCATGTTGAGTGTATCTCGTATTGAGAAGCTTAACCTCTCTTCTCTATGTCTTACACGTGTGTAGGGGGAGCTTCACATCTCCTTTTATACATTGTATATTTTGCGTTATGTAATTAGGGTTTAGTCATCTCTTTTTCATATAATGCATGTATGTAGGGGGAGTTAACTTTACGTCTCTCCTCTTCATGAATGTATATCGCATAATATATCTTTATTGTTTGATTTGTTTTCGCCCCTTTGTTGATGATTTGACAAAAAAGGGAAGAGGAATTTTGGAGTTTTATATATGCATGTTGTGGAGTTTTATATATGCATATTTATTTTCTTGTTTAATGCATATATGTTTTATTTCATTTTCTTGTTTTATACAAAAAGGGGGAGAAGAATTTGAGAGTTTTATATATACATGTTTATTTTCTTGTTTAATGCATATATGTTTTGTTTATGCAAAAAGAGGAGAAGTATTTGGAAAGTATATTTATGTTTCATTCCTCATTTATGCATTTATGTGTTATTTGGTTTATGCATTCATTGAATATCTTTATTGTTTATTACTATGCATGAGTTAAGGGGGAGCTTCTATGAAGCTTAACTTTAATCTATGCATATATAACTCTATGAGTTTTGTCATCATCAAAAGGGGGAGATTGTTGACCCAGAGACCCATCACTCTAGTTTTGATGATGATTAACTCATGTAGTTATAGTTTACTAATAATCTTGTGTTTAAATAGTTTCAGTGATTGACCAAGATATTAGTAGGTGATTAGCTTCAACTAAGGAGTTTTGGAGCTAATACTTGTAGATTCAAGAGCTCACGCGTCAAGATCGCATCTAGCACTCGGTTGGAGTCAAGCTCATTTGATCGCGTTTGGATCAAGTCGGATTGGAGACAAGAAGACTTCGGTTTGTATTTAGTTTAAGATTGTTTAGATCTTATGTAAGGGTAGATAGTATTGATATGCTTAAGTTTACACACACACAAGTTTAAAGTTTATTGGTTTTGGTTTTCGGTTTAACCAGTTTTGGATTTCATATCAAAAACATAGATATATATTTTATATGTATATTAGATTCTATCCATATACAACATGCTTCAAAGTTGTTTCAATATCATGTTTTTATATTTATACAAGTTTTAGAGAAAACGATTTTTCATTTCAAAGTTTGATTTTTGGAAAATACGATTTTTGTTTAAAGGCCAAATTTCTGTATCACAAAAATGGTTCAAATAGCTATGTAAAGGTGTCTCATTTCTTCTCTATTGTAATCTTCTCCATCTTCTACATGATGCTTAGATTGTTTTTCTTCTCATAGCAATCAACTACTAACCACTAACTAGCTAACCACTTACTTGATAATCCACATGAATCTAATAACCTCTACTAGGCCTTACTCTTGCAAGAGCCATTGATGGTTCATGATGATGGATTCTAACATTCTAAGATTCTAACATCTAATCACTAACAAGCTAACTTGCAATTTCTTTTTTATTTCATGCTCACCTCTAATTGGTTTTGATGATCTAATAGTAGCCTTCACCTTGTTGTGTGGAATAGATGGGTTTGGATGTGAAGAATAATCTTATGCACTATGCTTTGTAATTCTCTTGAAGCCAATGATTAGTTATGGCCAAGGATCCATGTAAGGCAACTATCACTAAGATGTTAGCATGTTAGTGGAGCAATTAGTAGTTAGTAGCCATGAGTTTTTCTTTCATAGTTTTCTTTCTTTTCTTTTAATTTTATTTTTAAAAATCAATTTCAAAACCGTTTTTATCATTTTCTCAATCGATGTTTTGATCACTTTCTTCGTTCAGCTCAAGTTTCATCTCTTTTACATTTTCTAAGTCACTTCACCACATGTTTTCATCTTCATTTTTCACTCCTTGTTTTAGTTAGTTTCTGTTCCTTGTTTATTTTCTTGTTTCACCATCATTTTTATTTTCTATTTTATTTCTCTCAAAAAAATAACTTCTTTTTGCATCATCGTTTTCATCGTCTTCTCCACCTATCACGTCTAGTTTTTTTTTCTTTTCCTTTTTCTCTTTCTTTAACAAAGAAAAACTTGTTAACAATACATGTGAACAGACCGTTAATACTTCTATCGCTTCCCGTCCCTATAAATTCGACCCGTTTAACCATCATGCTATAATGGAAGAATCGAGGGAACATTAGCACACACACTTTTACATTGATTTTGTAAAAACATACGTTTTCAAGTGCTGATTTTACCCCGATCAGCTGGTCGGTCGACCGAGCTAAGGCTCTGGGCTTGTGCACGTATTTGTGCACATCGATCGACTGGTCGTTCGACCGAGCCAGGCTTTTAGACCGGTCGGTCGACCGCAAGCAACCCAAAAACAGAATTTTCAGGGTTTAAAAGCCAACTTCATAAACCCATAAAAATTCCAATAAAACTTCAAAACTTCCATAAAAATAAGTTTATATATATATACTTTGAAGTACAAATATGTGTAATCGAAAATCAACACATATTACAAACAATGTGAACTATTTTTGAGATAAAGAAATTAAAGCATAAACTGAAAACCATATTTTCAAAATCCAAACTTTGAAATGAAAATTCGATTTCTCTAAAACTTGTTTAGATACAAAAAGAAGATATTGAAAAACATTTGAAGCATAGTTTGTATGGATAGAATCTAATACACATAATAAATGATATATATACCTGTTTTTGACAATAAATATCAAAATAAGTTTTGATAAAAACAAAACTTAAACACATGAACTAGATACATCAAAATAAGTTTGTATAAACATATGAACCATCAATGTATATGGATGGGATCCAACATACATATAAACCATGTAAACTTCTTTTGATGAAATCTATTCATGAAACTAAAGGATGTATACTTGATATATTAAAAACGTATACATGATAAACCAAAACTCAAAACTTATAGAAATAAGTTTTTCTAAACAACAAAGCTCTAATATGTGTAGATAGAATCCAACACATATATATAAACCATGAAATTTATTCTATTGAGATGTAAATCATGTAAACAAAAATTCTTTTGAAATTAAAATGGTTAAACCGAAACCAAAAACTATAAACTTGTGTGTGTATACACTTAAGCAATTCAAAACTAATCTATTCTTACACAAGATCTAAACTAAACAAACTTAGACCAAAGTCTTCTTGTAGATCTTCTTCTCCAAGTCGAATTGATCCAAAAACAATCCATAGAGCTTGACTCTATCTCGAGTACTTGATGCGATCCTAAGCAAGAGCTCTTGAATCAATATGTGATAGCTTCAAATCTTGACTTCGAGTCTTTGTTGAAGCTAATCACTTATGATCTTGACCTATATTTGAAACTTAGTAAACACAAGATCATTAGTATTATAGCTACATGAGTTAATCATCATCAAAATTAGAGTGATGAGCAAACAGAATCATCCATAGGATCATGATGTTCAGTGAAATTCACTTCCTTTTCTTTTCCTTTCAAAGATGCCTTATAAAGCTTACAAAGGTGCTCCGGTGTTCGACAAACTCGAGACTAGTGCCTTTTGGAACCACATTTATAATAAGAATCTCCAAGATTCTGGAGAGAATTTTCACGAACATCTTTTCCTTTATCATGTATTTTCACATAATGCTTCTTTTGGATTGTGTTACTTTATGAAAGATTATCAATCACTTCGATCGCATTCACAGCCACAACCACGTCCACGAACACAACCATGATTATGTTCTCGTCTATAATTTTAGAAAATAAAGTATTTACTTTTGGAAATTTTATTGAACCAGTAGGACGAACTGATGATTTTTTATTAAAAGTTTATTATTCTTCTCTGCCACAAGAAGAGATAAAATTAGTTTAGAATACTTCTTGAAATTATGCAACCGATATTGTTTGCAGAGTTATATAAGATGCATAGAATGTGGAGTAATTTTTTTAATTTCATCATCTGTGATATTCACCCCACAAAATTTTTAGTTGCAAGACTATTTTGGCCATTGCAGAGTTATAATCACTGATTTCTTGAAGTCCTGAAAACACAAAGCGTTCCCTTCATCACGGGTGACAGAAAGTATAACTTTTTTTATGGTCATATCTTTCTTTGGGATTTTTACACAAGATACTTGGATCTTTTACTATGAGGTACTCACATTTTAAGCAATCATCAAGATGTCTACGCATAAATATTTTTTGCTTTAGCTTTATCTTATGATGATATGGTATTCCCCTCTTTAATTGCCTCAGTGAGACCCATGGAATCAAGATGTATTTCTACATCAGGGATCCAAGACATAAATTCTTTCTCGTGATATCAAGTGCCACGAACTCAAGTTTTGTAAGATTTATGGTGATAAGTATAATAATGTACAAAGATAATTAGAATCACAACATTATTATTCTAGAAAAAAATAGTATAATTAAACTTACATTTCAATCCTAACACCAGTAAACAAAAGGGGGAAAATGAACAATACGAGGAATACAAGGGAAAATTGAAAATTACTTGGAGGCATATCTCCAACAAAAATAGTAATAATAAGGATCATGATGGGGATAATAATAAACTTCAAATGGATAAAGCATCTAGCGAAAACTTTTAACTGAAAATTTTGTGGAGACAATGAAGAAATTGAGGATGAAGAGAGAATGAGAAATGAGTTATGCGGGGTTTTAGGATTCACCAATTTATAAGGCAAAGATTAGTTGTTTATAGCTATTGGAAGAGAGAAAAACCCATTGATGATAAAATAAATGTATAGTAGTACATATATTTATGAGTTATAATATAAGGCATGCCACTTTACTCGGTAAATCTTTCGGTGAGTGCTTATATAGATATAAAGAATGAAGTAATAAATAATGAATTAAATATAGGCACGCCGCATTACTCGGTAAACTTTTTGGTGGTTGTTTATACAGACAGAAATAATAGAGTAATAAAACATGATTATTATTTAATGTTAGTAGCTTGGGGTTTATTTTGCTCAAGCATCAACGAAAAAATTAGTAAAGTTAATAACAGGAAATAATATTAACTTTTTATAATCACATCACATAACTATAAATAGGGGCAGAGCCACCTTTTATATATAGTAGTGGTGTTATACGAGATAATAAGTAGAATAATTTACTCTTTTTACCTTGAGCTAATAGATATCGAGACTTGTGACATGACTTTTTTCTCGAGGTAATGGAGGTAAACGCTTGTGATAGAACTTTTTTCTTGAGTTAATGGAGGTAGATGTTTGTGGTAGAACTAAAGCGCTCGTGCTGATAACGTATTGTAAAACTGAAAAATATAACACTGAGAGAGAATTTTTTAAGAGAGATAGTAGGAAAAGAACTCTTATTGATTTCAAAAGTATATAAAAATGAATCAGAAATAGCCTATTTATAGAAAAACTTTAGGTTACCATGCAGTCAATATTTGCATAGTAACCACTTATTATAAACATGGTAACTACTTACCATGCATGTAGTTGGTGGTAGGTGAAGCGGTGGGAGATCCATTTGTTTTATAACAAAATAGACGAAAATTCCAGCAGGACGCTGAAAAGAGAACCACCAGTAGAAGTACAGCACCCACCAGGCTTGTGGGTCCCACTTGATATGCCACGTACGTCGCCACGAGTTAGCTATGTTGGGCTCGCGTCGGCCCAATTGAGAAGGGGAATAATTGGGCGTACCAACTAGATTCATAACCCCCGGCTCAGGACCGAGGAGGAACAAAATATAGAGAAAACTTTTTTTTTTTCCAATTCACTATTTACTTGAATACGAATTATTCTATTCTTACACTAATATATTTAAGCCACATGAAGAAATTTTATTTTATATTTTTGGAGAAAGACTCGAAAGAGGAAAGAAAGAGTAAAGGAGAAAAGAAAGGCTGTAGGAAGAAAACTCTCACCAAGTAGAAAGAAAAAATTTGGGATTTTTTTTGTCATGCAAGAGAGATCACAGTAATTCTAAGCGAGTATTTCCCACATCAAACCTGAACAGTGATAGCATATTCCTACATTTTAATTTGAAATTTTCCCCACAGACAGAGATTTGAACTCAGTCTCCTAACATATGAAAGAACAATTCTTTAATGGGCAACACTGATCAATTGCACCAAATGTCTATTTCTTACTCATTTAGGGCGCCCAGTGATTGGGCCAACTCATTTGATAATTTTTGCAATTTTAAAAAGAGATACAAAGAAAACTATGTTAGATTTTCATGTGCGAATATAGTCTAATAACGTAAGGTAAATAAAAATGTGATGGACTTAAATGAAAAGTTAAAGTCAAGACTTTACAGCTTAAATTTTTGAGTAAAATTGATTCTCAGCCTCTGTTTAAGGTCCATCGTGATACAATATAAATAAATTAGGTTTATCCCCTTGACTACATCACAAAATACGAAATGTTTTGTTCATTGCATGAAGAGTATTCTTCAATGTATCCGGAATACGAGAAGTTTGTAGTTAGATTCAATGTGTCTTGAGAAACCAAGGAGACAAACAGAATACGAAAAAATCTAGCTTATATTTCCAACAATGCTGTCATTAAAAAGATATCATACAGAGCTTACAGAAAAGGAGAGGGTGGGAGAACTGCATTCGTACAAGATTATCATACAAGAAGTCAGTTCTCTGGGAGAGGATTCCTCTCTTCATCAATCTCGACTACAAGAAGGCGTTTCGGATCCATGCCCTTCGTTCCTTCAAGTATAGGACCAGGAGATAGGCCTTGTATGCTGGTAAATAGCGCGATACAAAATCCAAAACCTGCAAAAGTTGCTAAAGACTCAGTTCTTATGATACCATCAAAATGAATTAATATAAACTTGTGGTTTCCACTAAAGCAAAGGATAAAAGATATGGATGTGGATTGAATGATATATAATTGCTCGAGAAAGGAAGCCATGAAGGCAAAAAGGAAACAGCGGCTTCTGAGTCACAGAAAATATTCTTAGCATATGTTCTCCCAACCTGGGGGAAGGCAAGACACACGACCATCATCTTTTAAATCAGAGACACGAGGCAGCATTCGTTTGGACAGGTTACGGCTGGTAGAGCAATTATCACTTTGCATATCGAGATTGAACTCATGTGATGTGCAGGCAAGACCGTGGATCTAGGTAGGACGAACGGTTCAAATGTGAAGCTTTGTCGTGTCAAATGTGTCAGACACATGTTAGACATAGGTAACAGCCAGGACACTTCTATTTTGTATGTAATTTTAAAATGTGGTGTGGTCTGTCATATCATGACGATGTCAGTTTGTCAGTGTATGTGCGACATAGCCATGGATACATAATAATAAGATTGCTCAAACTAACCTATGTGGGTAATACCGCACTTAGATTTCAGTCTTTACCAAAAAAGAAGATTATTGGAAACTATAGTATTTTTCTTTTACGACTCGATTGCATGTTTGTTTTGGTTTCTCCTTCATCATATTATACTCTCCTATCTGTCAACCAAAGTATGATAGGCGAAAACTTACCACAGGTTACATAACATGAGAACATAGTCACTGCAGGTGTTATTGTATGCAAAAAGGCCAACAAATTAAGGAAAAAATTATGGAGTAAGCTGCGATGAGACAACACCGTTGATAAATTCCTAATGCGATATCTATAGAGTGAATTGACGGGATTCATGTTATATTTGGGAATAGGGGAATCCAACTTTCTCTGCTAACTGCAGATGCAAAGAAAAACAAACGCACCTCCTCATCTGACATGCCGGGTTTCCCATCTGCCCTCATGACCACCTCTGCCTGAAATTCATAAGTGAGGCTTTGAATAAAAGGTGGCAAAAAAAGAGAGAAATCTAAGCATGACCTATATTAAATTACTCCAGTATTTTTGGCATAATGTTAACCTGCAATCGCCATTGATATACACAACTAGGGTCCTTAATCTTAATAATTATCCATGCCTCGATAAACTTGTCCCATGCATCGTAATAAGCTTCGAGGTTCTTGTTTACCACTTCAAGCTGAAGAATACGGTTTCCTCTGAGCATATGTATTTTCATGAAGATGAAAATGAATTAAATCGGTAAAAGATCATATCTTGATTTGTACTTTTGAAGAACTAACCTGGGGATCAACTGCTTTCACTGCTTCATTTGGAAGAGGTTTGAAGCCAAGCATCCAGCCTTCGAATAGAATAACCTAAATGATAGATCATAAATGATACATGCACCATTTAGAGAACAAAATTAAAAGTCAAAGATGCAACAAACTGCTCTCTATATTTCAATTGATAAAACTTCCAATTGTTTACCGAAAGAGGCCCTTCAACCTCGGGCCAAGTTGAAGGATCAGCTGTCACCCCTCCCTCCATACGCCGACTATATAAAAACAACGAATCTAATGTAAACAACAAATATAAATATCAACTCGAAAAAAAAGAGTCCTCTTCCTACCACATCTCATCATACCATGGGAGCTTCGCCTTCATTCCTATAGATCAATATTCTAAATGTCGGATGTCGGCCTAATATCGGAAGGCAAAATATAAAGTCGGATTGCAGATACCGGATAAATTTCGGGGACATTTGTTCAATTTTAAAGGTCATATGTGTGTGTGTGTCCTAGACCATCACATATATGATATCTCTATTTGTATAATTAATAAGTTATACTAGCAATAATTTTATCTAATCATATCCAATAAACATAGTTAGCTTCCAATAAAAATTCAAAAATGTCTCAAAAGTTTTCTTGATGACTAACCACTAACATTAATATCAACAAAATGTCAAAACCTCATAGATTGCAGTTGAGCATTCAATAGCGAGAATCAGTTAATAATGCCCTAATTTGAATTAATTACTCTAAAATTTAACGATGTGAATTAAATTAGGCATGAGCGAGAAGTTTTAAGTAGAAGAAATGAGAAAAAGAATTCCCTTTTAAGATTCATGAGGAGTCCCCAGAACCGAAAGCTCGCCGGAGCGAAATCTACGATGGAGGAGAGCAGTGGCGTACGCAGAATTTTCACTAAGTGGGGGCGAAAATATTTTGAACTAAAATTGAAAATTTATAAAAATCAAATAACATATTTCAAGTTTTGATATTACAAAAAAAATAGAGGGGCTCCCATTCAAGACAACATATCTCACTCTAAATTACAATGCTCCCCTTCGAGGAGCCATATTCTGAAATCGTTGAATGATTGATTCATTGTCAATGCTGTCAAATATGTCTTTTTCAATATATGTCACCAAGTAATCATTCATCAACTCATCACCAATTCTATTACGCAGTGAATTCTTGATAAACTTCATTGCAGAGAGGTTGTGAGAGTTCTCAATCCCCAGAGGAGAGACTGAGAATCTGTCATTAAGAAAAACTAGAGGTTTTTTTTTTGTGGAGATCAGGAGAAATGATCCAAGTTGGATTTTTTGCTTAGTTAACTTAACTCCAGTGGGGGCGACCGCATACGCTCGCCCCCACCTGGGTCCGCTATTGGAGGAGAGACGACGGGGCTCATCGAAGCTTGGCAGGGCTTCCTGAGTCCTCATCTCTTGGATTCTCGTCGGGGCTCGGCGGAGCTTAACGAGACCTTGTCAGGGCTCAATGAAGCTCACCAAGACCTCGTCAGGACTGGCGATGCTCGTCGGGGCTTGGCAGCGCTTCATGGGTCCTCGTCGGGGCTCGTAGAGACTCGCTGAACGTCGACAAAGGTCGTAGAGGCCATATCGGAGGTCAGTCGAGCTAGTATCTCTCTCTAGCCTCGTTTCTTTCTCTCTCGCGCGCACAATGAAATTAGGGCTGCAAACGAGCCCTAATTCCTTCTCTTCTCTTTTTTTTATAAAATAAGGTCGGGTTCGGTTAATGAGTTCAAACCAAAAGAAAAAATAAAACAAAATGAAATATCAATTTCGGGCGATATTTGGAACCCTAAAATCGGCCGAAATTTCGAAAATCTGCAGAAATTTCGGCGACATTAACCCAATTTTGAAATTTGAAATGGAGTAGCCTATTTCGTGTCGGACACATGAATTTCCCGACATTTCGACTGGAATTTCGAAATGTCGGCCGATATTTAGAACATTGCTATAGATGACAAACAAAGTATCAGTCTTGCCAAAAGAAAATCTCCAATTATAAAAAAAAACTAACCTAATTGGATTTCTATTGGACAAAGGTGTCATTTAGATTAACTAAGAGAATAAAGTTACATAACAGTTCAATAGAAAGATACCTTCCTTTGTTAATTTGCCTAATTCTGAAAGCGTGTCAACCGAGAACTGAAGATCATGGCTGCCCGCATTGCCACGAAACTGAACATGTTATGAACAGATTCAGAAATAGTTTCATGAAGTCAAACTTCACAAATGAAGGTGTTTCTAGTTTGCGAAGATGTATGACACAGGTCCACTGGATAAATTGCTTGATACTAATAGAGGATCTCCCTGATTTTCACTCCTTAATTTAGCCTGAAGAAGAAAAAGAGAGTCAACATATCATAAGGTGACAAGAAAAAATACAGGGAAAGGAAATTGAGTTAGGATGATGATATCTCTACCTGTTCTTCTGCAGTCAAATAAAAATCATCAATTGATAATGTTGCAGCATTCCTGGGAGATAAGTCATATCAGCTCGCCAAGGAACTGATACTTCTCCATATGAAGAATATCAATAATGAATTGTTTAAAAAGTGGAATATTTTCTATTGCAAACAGATGCAGCCTTACCTGCCAGTGCGACGAAAAAGATAATCAAGAACAAAAACAAGGGTTGTTTTTCCACTACCTTGCGGAGCACTAACACCAATCTGAAATATGAACAATGAGAGCTCATTCATTGTCATCGAAAGGCATCCTGAATTGTAAAATCTAAATGCTAGAAAGATTGCAGCATGTTAATAAAACACACTTTGATTTGCCTTAAGGTTCTGTTACGGTTTTGTTCAAAATATGGAAGTCAGAAAATCATTTGATGTATAACTTTTGCTATTCACCTTCATATCACTCATTAACAAATGGAAATAAATAAAATAAACATGCTGCTAACATCATTATGAGAATTGTAGCAGTATCATATAATTGGAGAGCAAGAAAATACCACTAAAGGTGGGATCTCATCCCCATCAGTAAACTTGGACCTGTGCCGTTGAACCTGTTCTTCACACCATAGAAATACAGGAATGTAGTAATGATAGATTCTGCCCCTTTCAGGGACTGTCAGGCTAAGTTCATTTATCTAAAATAATCTGCACAAGAAATTTCCATACAGGATCCATTTGTTTATGCCTTCAGCCACTTTCTCTGCACTGAAGCCCGATTTCCTAGTCAGAGGACCCATGCATATGAACTCAAAGAGACCATCAACAGAGGATGTCAGTGCAGGAGATGTAGGAAAAAATGATGAGTAATCTGGCCCTAGTCCCCGTCCATTGCCCAAAGTACGGTCATCCTGTCTGTGGGTGGAAGGAAGAACTGAAAGGGGGAAATAAAATAAATATGTTTCAGCTAATAGTTAAACTAGAAGTGAAGCTTCATGCGTTGAACATTTACAAGTAAAGAAAATGGAAAGGAAAGAAAGATATGTCCTTAATTGGTTGAAAGAAGAAGAAGTCAAGATATTTCCTCTCAGACTAAAATTACAAACCCACTAAAGCTGAAAAGAAACAATTGCATTTTGTTGTTGTTTTTTCCCTAGTTTCTTCCATCTCAGTCACTTGAGTCACTTTATTTAAAGCAAAACAATGCCTAGGGATCTTATCTAAAACTTTTGGAACCATCAACATTCCGGTGAGACAAAAAGCTCGAGTATGACCGGAGCAGCATAAACTGCAGATTGCGCAGGTTATCTTGTAATGTATATTAAATGAAGATAATTGTAATAGCTACCATAGCAAGCTAACATCTAGTAAATAATAGGGGAGACATTCCTCATGCCTTGTGGCAAGCTAATGTGTGTAATAAGGTGGTGATTTGACAAGCAAGATGTAATCCAACTTAATGTGCTTATGACATCCAGAGAAATGGTAACTTAATTTTGGCGTACTTGTAGAAACAGGAATGCATGGACTGGGAGATAAAGGATGGAATAGAGTCCTTATCGCTGGAAGGGAGAATCATACTCCTTAGCTCAGTGCTCTTCTCCATCCCCTTGTACCATTTCTCCCTTTTTTATATGCCACGTGATTGAGATTTTACTTGCACAGAAAATACAGAATTTCAGAAATGAAGAATAGAAGTGCAAGGTTCTCAATACTACCGCTATAACGAGTGACTATGCGGGTCGTGATCCACAAGGAGGGACTAGCGATGAAAGCATTTAAGTTCGTTTTTTTTTAAGTTTACAAAAAAAAAGTTAAGATCTCTTCTCAGTTTAGAAAAAGAAAGCAAAAAAGTTAAGTTAATTTTAAGAAGAAGATGAAAGAATAAGATGTGGGATTATTGTTGTTTTATAGAGAAAGGAAAACAAAGTTAAAAAGAACCAAGTAAAAGAAATAAAGGAGTGGTTTTGAAAGTAGGATTCTAAACTAAGAAATGAGAATAAAGAAAACCTAACTAAAACACGTACCTCTTCGGTGCCTGCTTACTTTTGATCCGTATCGACGATGTACCTTGGCTTGAAGGTGATCAAAACATGACATATAGGATCTTCCCTATTCCCATTTTAAACTACGAAATAAGAGTGCAAGCTACACTAACATAGAAATGGCTATCCGTCACCATAAGCTATCAACGGCACTTACAAGGGCATGGCAGATTCGAAGCTATCAGAGTCATTTGGATTTACAAACACAAAAGAGGACAGTAGAAGAAAAACAAATATGAAGAACAAAAATGTAACCTTCGATTAAATCAAATAACGATGAAAGAAAAGAGGAACTTACACCGGTGTCACGCTCAGCACAATATTCTCTCTCATTCTCCCATGAAACTTCTATTTGATCTTAGTTACGTAAAGAAAATGAAAATTACATAAATAAAAACTAAAACCTAAGTTACAAACTAAAGTACAAATCCTATTCTAAACTCTCTGTTGAGTTGTTCATGTTCTTCATCGAAATTGCAGGTATTTATAGCTGAAATGGAGAGGGGGAGAGTGTGTACAGATAGGGGAAGCAAACGCTCCCCCAGATTTGGAAAGATTGCCGCGGAAACGCATCTTGGGTCACGTTTTCGCGGCCTGGGTGCGGCCAGGTGGCCACACCCGGGGAGTGTAATCTTCAGTTGTCCTTTAACCTCCTTTTATCCAGTTGGTTTGTCTGTTTGGTCTCTGAATTTTACGATATCACTATCGATCTTCAGTTAAACTAAAATAGATTTATAGAAATTCAAAATTAACAGGTTTTTATTTGGTATTATCTCTCTGATTTGCTCTGATATTCAGTTCAGCCCCCTAATATCTTCTGAATATTTGTCCCACTAATTTAAATCTGAATTTAAGTGGGCTTTGGGCTCATTTCTCTCCTTCTCCATTTAATAAAGCCTGCACAAATTTAGACAAACACAATATTAAAAAGCAGAGTTTATTATAAAATAAATATGAGAATGTGACAATAAATATGCAATATTAGTAACTGATCATACCCACACACCTATATTTTGCTTGTCCTCGAGCAAAACAAATAAAAGTAAAACAAAACTAACCTAATCTAACTCACTTTCTTAAGAATCACGGTTGCACTTAGCATGTGCAATAAGCCGTTAAACCTCTAGGTTACCCCTAGAGGATGAGTTTTGTCTCGTGAGGGTTTTCAGTGGATTACACCCACAAAATCCAAAAAAAGAGAAACAAAGTGTCAGTATTTTTGAAAAAGCATTTTGAAAAAGAGAAAATATTTGAAGTATTATTGTAAAAGTTCAAGTAATCTATAAGTTATAAGAAAACCGAAATTTTCATTCCTAAACTTAGTCTCTATTCAAAAACTTGTTATCAATCAAGGTAAGGAGTCAAACTTTATTTCCAATATAGTCTATTACTTTATCCTAAGTCATATGCACCTTCGTGACCTTGAAATTTTGACTAGGGATTCTTTAACTCTAGTCTTATACCTTATTTTTCGTATTTTTGGTGGTATTATTTCTTAGTTCTATTAGGCTTTCTAATCTGCCCATGTAACGAGCCTTTAGTCGGTGGCTCACAAACGGACGGTCTTAGGGCACCGGGTGAGAAAATACCCCGAGGACTTAAGGACTCGAGCAAATAAAGCCACAAAACTAAGAATTTTATTTATTATATAGACCACTTTTAGGCGTAAATACTTATGCCTTATGAGTCACAAATACCCAGCTTAATCAGAGGATTTTTTGTATATATATTTTTCTTTTTTAAAGGCATAAGAATCTTTTATTTTTGAACCCTAAGTGTGTAAGTATGCATATTTCATCAAGGTAAAAATCAAGACTAAATTACTTTTTCAAGTTTCTTCCTAACCCTAGAATCAAACAAATAATCTTATTTTGGCCAAGTATAAGAAATCCTAATTATTATTCTCCTATTCTTTAAAATTAACTTAATTTCTTACAAAAATAGGTCAAAATATTGTTTCTCTTTTCAAAAGTTTTTAAAAACAAAGAAAATGTTATTTTTTTAATTAAAAAACTATGTTATGTTAGAACCCTCCCCCATACCTATCTCGTTCATTATCCTCAATGTATGAATGAATGCATAATGCATAAAAAAAGAGAAAGGGAAGGAAAATGTTACCTCAAGGTGGTGGTTCAGGTGGTGGTCAGATTGGGCCAATCGTTTCTACTCAATCTAAATGACGTGGATTATCTTGGAACCCGTCTTTGATGATCTCTTTTTTTATTTACATTTTTATTATCCCCTTTATGAATAGGATCATGCAAGATCCTATCATGAAAATTATTTTCTTTACACGACCAATCTTGAAAAATCATCACTGAGTCATTATGGTAAATACCTTGGTCTAACAATAAAATGTGATTTTGTGGAATGGATGATTTGGGCTCTGAAATGAAAAGTTCAGGAACCAATACTAACTCGGGAAAATCAACTTTAGGTTTGAGAGTCAGTTTTGATTCAAGAGTTGAGGCCAAATCAAATAATTTAATTTCACATTCTTTTCCCATTAACGAAATATGACTATCCAAAATAGGTGGTTCAATTTCAAAATCTATGGATACAGGAATCAACATTGGCTCGAGAAATGGGTCCAGCTTGGGTAAGGATACCGGAGTCAACATAAATTTAAAAATTAGAATTGCATCACAAAGTTATGGATCGGGGTCACATTCATATTCAAGTTCAATTTCATTGAAATGAAAACTTGCCAATATGTCAATGGGTTGATATTGGTCAAATTCAAGGTGATGTGAGGAAATTGAGTCTTGGTCAAAGTCTTCAAGACACTATGATTCTTGGTTCCTATAAATATGGCTAGGGCAATCGGGAATAGTCAAAAATGTGTTAGGTAAAATTTTCTCATTCCTATCTTTTACTATGCTGATCAAATAACTCATTTGTGCTTCTAGCCTATTGACAGATTGGAAAAAATTATTTTCGAACCGAATCAAGTTTTTCATACTCCTATCTAAGTCCATAGGTTCTTGTTGTGAGACTTGAAAAATAGAGTAAGGATCTTGAATTTGGAAGTCTTGTGAGAATTGTGAGTCCATCATTTTCAGTTTTTGTTCTGAGACTCAATCATGGCTTCTATGCTCTTAGTCATCTCAGATTATTCTTCTATGAATTGATCATGACTAGAAAAACTTGAAGCTGAATATTGGAATGGTAGTTGACAATATGACTCGGGGGAGTTGTATCCCCACTGACTCTGTGAAGAGTGATGATGATTGTTCCAGTCTTGTTCATAATATTAGGACTGGGGAATATATTGATTCGAATAAGACCAATCCGACATACTTTGTTGGTTAAGATTATATATGTCGGGTTAGTAGTATCCAAGTTAAAAGAGGTCGCTGTGAAGTATGGATCACTATATGCATTGGAATAATTAAAATTATAATCTATATCACAAATATATCAAAAACAAAACAAAAAATAAGCAAACAAAAAGACAAATAAAAAGGAAAGAAAAATCTAGCCTAAGTTAGGGTAAACCTTAGACCTAGACAACTCCTAACTGGTTAAACTGTCCATGGGGAGTATATTACAGAATCTGATCACAAGTTAATCGGCCACTTATGGGCAAGACCAGTAGGAGGTATCCGTGCCTAAGCAACATGCCTAATTATGCCAAACCACTGTTCTTTGAGGTTTCGCCTCAATCCCTAATGTTTGACACCGATTTGGCAAGAGTCAAATTCTAATCAATTTCCCACTTAGGTCGGTCTCCTATTGAGTCCGAGATGTCCCTAGGGCTAACGTCTACTCAGTTTTAAGTAAGGCTTGGGTTAGTAAGTGAGGAGATTGTTTATGGGCTAAGAGAGGGTAATAACTTCCCCACCTTATCTTGTTTAAGGATGTGCCCTTAATCATATTCGTGCAAATGTACAAGTATATAGAAAAAGCAACACTTTAAGCAATATACATCACAAAATATGTTTCCTAAATTATATTCTATGCACACGTACCTTAGCTCCAACACTTTTCAACAGTAAATAGAAAATGTAACGAAATAGACATGTGCCTAAATGCAAAGTCTAAACTGTTTTTAGCATTTACAAACACCAATTTACTGTTGAGTTAGACAGTATGTGCAGAGTATATTAAATGAGAAACTAAAACATGCAGAAGTTAGATCATTGAAGTTCAGTCATCCTGCAAAAAAAGCTAGATGAGTAGTCCTCTCATATTGCCGCGGGAACGCGGCTTTTGTCGCTTTTGCGCGGCAATACTGAGGTCTTCTGGGTTCTGCTTTCTAAAACAGAGTTCAGAGACACTTATATGTCCACTACAGCTCTCGTTTCCTTGATATCAGTCACTGCACATCAAAACAGAGAAGGAAATATTAAACCTTTTAAATAAACTAAAAGAAAAACTTACCATCCTTCTGCGGCAACGGCGCCAAAATTTTGATTAAGGTTTTACTTGGACAAAAAATACAGAATTTCAGAAATAAAGAATAGAAGTGCAAGATTCTCAATACTACCGCTATAACGAGTAGCTATGCGGGTCGTGATCCACAAGGAGGGACTAGCGATGAAAGCATCTAAGTACATTCATTTTTTTTTAAGTTTACAAAAACAAGTTAAGATCTTTTCTCAGTTTAGAAAAAGAAAGTAAAAAGTTAAGTTAATTTTAAGAAGAAGATGTGGGATTGTTATTGTTTTAGAGAGAAAGGAAAACAAAGTTAAAAAGAACCAAGTAAAAAGAAATAAAGGAATGGTTTTGATAGTAGGATTCTAAACTAAGAAATGAGAATAAAGAAAAGCTAACTAAAACACTTATCTTTTCGGCGCCTGCTTACTTTTGATCCGTATCGACGATGTACCTTGGCTTGAAGGTGATCGAAGCATGACATATAGGATCTTCCCTATTCTAATTTTAAACGACGAAATAAGAGTGCAAGCTACACTAACATAGAAATGGTTATCCATTACCATAAGCCATCAACAACACTTGCAAGGGCAAGGCAAATTCGAGGCTATCAGAGTCATTTGGATTTACAAACACAAAAGAGGAAAGTAGAAGAAAAATAAATATGAAAAACAAAAATGTAATCTTCGATTAAATCAAATAACGATGAAAGAAAAGAAGAACTTACACCGTGTCACGCTCAGCACAACATTCTCTCTCATTCTCCCATGAAACTTCTCTTTGATCTCAGTTACGTAAAGAAAAATGAAAATTACATAAATAAAAAGTAAAAACCTAAGTTACAAACTAAAGTACAAATCCTATTCTAAACTCTCTGCTGAGTTGTTCATGTTCTTCATCGAAATTGCAAGTATTTATAGCTGAAATGGAGAGGGGAGAGTGTGTACAGATAGGGGGAGCAAACGCTCCCCAAGATTTGGCAAGATTGCCCCAGAAACGCATCTTGGGCCACGTTTCCACATCCTGAGTATAATCCTCAGTTGTCCTTTAACCTCCTTTTATCCAGTTGGTTCGTCCGTTTGGTCTCTGAATTTTACAATATTACTATCGATCTTCAGTTAAACCAAATTGGATTTATAGAAATCTAAAATTAACTAGTTTTCATTTGGTATTATCTCTTTGAGTTCAACCCCCTAATTGTTGGCCCAAAGGCCTATCACTCTAGTTTTGATGATGATCAACTCATGAACTTATGTTACTAATGATCTTGTGTTTATTAAGTTTCAAATATTGATCAAGATCTTAGTAGGTGTTGTTTACTTCAAAAAAGGATTCAAAGTCAAGTTTTGAAGCTATCACATGTTGATTTAAGAGCTCGTGCGTCAAGATTGCATCTAATATTCGAGATGGAGTCAAGCTCAATTGGATCGAGTTTGGATCGAATCGTCTTGGAGAAGAAGATCTACAAGAAGACTTCGGTTTAGATTTGTTTAGTGTTTAGATCTTGTGTAAAAATAGTTTAGCTTTGAGTTGCTCAAGTATATTAACACACACACAAGTCAAAATAGTTTTAATTTTGGTTTAACCGTTTCAGGTTTTCAAGTATACATCTTATCAGTTTCATGAATAGATTTCATCAAAAGTAATTTACATGGTTTATGTGTATATTGAATTTCATCCACATACATTATTTGGTTCATAATGTTTAGAAACTTATTTTGATGATTCTAGTTCATGGTTTAAGTTTTGTTTTTATCAAAACTTATTTTGAATTTAATGTCAAAGACAAAGATATATCATTTACAATGTGTATTGGATACTATTCATACACACTATGTTTCAAATATGCTTCAATATCTTATTTTTGTATTTGTACAAGTTTTGAAAAAAAACGAATTTTCATTTCAAAATCTAAGTTTTGAAAAATACGATTTTTAGTTTAAGCTTAAATTTTATGCCTAAAATAGTTCAAATAGTTTGTAATATGTGTTGATTTTTTATCACACATATTTGTACTTTAAATATTTACATGAACTTATTTTTGTGAAATTTATGAAGATTTATTGGAAATTTTAGGGATTTATCAAGTTAGATTTCAAAACCTAAAAATTATTTTCCGGCTGCTGGCGGTCGACCGATGTGCACAGAAATGCACAGGCTTTAGCGGTCGACCGGAAGGTCGACCGATCCAGAGAGTCTGCTCTCTGGATTTGGCCCCGTTCGATCGAGCTGTCGACCGACCAAAGAGCTCGGCTCTTTGGTTTTTGCCACGGTCGACTGCCCAGTCGACCGATAGGCTTAGCTTTGAGGGCGGTCGACGGGCAACCATAACTGTCAGAAACCTGACCATTGGACGGTCGACCTCCCGGTCGACCGACAGGCCATTTTGGCCTGATTCTGGACCCAACGGCCATATTTTGGAAACCCTATAAATAAGGGTTTCCTTGGCCAGTTTTCACCAAGATTTTTGAGAGCCATATTTTCTATC
Organism: Agave tequilana; assembly: GCA_038442645.1. Classification (NCBI taxonomy): domain Eukaryota; kingdom Viridiplantae; phylum Streptophyta; class Magnoliopsida; order Asparagales; family Asparagaceae; genus Agave; species Agave tequilana. Next base: position 86,220 of record JAVJIF010012204.1, on the reverse strand, counting down.
TTCTTAAGAGTTTTTAAGCAAGTTTTTAACAAGTTTTAGAACTTCAAAATCAAATCTATATTTGTTTTCAAAGTTTTGGAAAATCAAAGAAAAATAAGTCTTTAGGAATTCTATTTTGTTCTTCATTTTTCATATCTATCAAGAAGTTTTTCCCAAGTGTTTTCTTTGTTGTTTACTTTCCAAACACTATGTTTCCTCACACACTTAGCTTTTCATTGTCTATCTATCCTCTAGAATCTTGTATTGTGAGAAGAGTTATGTTTGTGATCTTTTGAGATCACCAAGAGTGTTTGTGATCTTAGTGATCACTAAGTTTTTATTTCTCTTTGCTTTGTGCTTAGGCTTTGTGCCTACCTCTCATGTAGAGGTGTGAGAGAGAGTTGGAGTTGTGTACTCCTGTTTGTATTGTCGTAATTCCTCGGTGAAGGTCCCTTTGTGGAAGGTCCAGTGTGGACAGTGTAAATCTTTCTGTGTGAAGGCGGGGACGTAGAGCAGTGGCTCGAATGATTGATGCTAAACCTGCACAAAAAATACGAGATTTTAGATCTTATAATAAAAACGTGCAAGTGCTCAATACTTCCGCTATAGCAAGTGGCTAATACGGGTCGTGATCCACAAGGAGGGTTTGCGATGGAAGCTTTACAGTTTTTATTGAAATCGTTATGAATATAAGCGAAAGTTCTTCTCTGTTTTCAAAGTTAAGAAAAAGAAAAGAAAATTATAGTTAAAATTAGAAGAATATGAAAGATGAAGAGGGTGGAAAAATCAGAAAACGGCGAAAGAAAGCGACAAGGAGGTGAAAAGGATGATTTAGAAGAGGTATTGTGTTTTAATTTACAGAAATGAAAGAAAAGAAATAAAAACAATTGCTTACCTTCTTTTCGTCAAAGCTTACCTTGAGTCTTCAGCGACGATTTTACCTTGAAGTGGAGGCATTCAGCGCATAGCCCATAAGATTTGAGTATTGGTCTTCGTCCACATTACATCATCAAGACTACTTCAAGAATGAAATGATACAGAGAGAGACTCTATTCCATCGTCATGAGCTATCGGTGGCACTCGCAATGGCAAGGCTCTTTCGATGCTTTTAGACTCACTTGGAAGACGATTGTACGAAAAAGAAAAGTAAAATAGAAAAGAAGAAGAAGGAGAAGACTAAAAAGAAGTACAAACACAAAAAGAACATCGATTCGATTTCATTACAATCAAAGAAAAGAAATAAGTCTTACACCGGTGTCACTCCAGCTCAAGCTTCAGTCTTGTTCTTCGATGAAAGTCGATCTCCTCTGAATTACATAAATGAAAACTAAAATTACATAAAAAGAAAGGCTAAAAACCTAAACCTAGAAATGAAAAGCTTGGCTAAGTCCTATCTCTGCATGGTCCTCCCTTTTGCCTTTGAGTGCAGGTATTTATAGGAGAAATGGAGAGGATAGAGGTGGATATTCAGTTCTGATCTGTAGTTTGTTGGCGTGTTGATTGCTGAATATCACTTAACAACTGACAGAATTAGAAATAATGATCAACATAAGAGTTGTAGCTCTGTCAGTCTGTTTTCTGGATCATCTTGAATCATCAGAATTGAGATTCTGTAGCAAAAGTTATGATTCGAATACTAAAATGTATCCAGTCAGAATCTGAATCAAACTTGCTTGATCTTTGCTTCAACCGATCGATTCTGAGAGGATTCTTCTCAACCAGTTTTCAACTTCTTGATTTTGCCCTGATTTACTGAGTGTGAATTAATTCTGATTTAATTCAGAATTTTGGTGGGCTTTGGGCTCATTTCTCTTCATCTCCTTAAAGAATGGGCCTGCAAATAAATTAAGCAATTAATTAGGACAATACAGGCTTTTATTCTAAAATAAGTATGGAAATATGATATTAAATATGCAACATTAGCGACCAATCACACCCCCATACCTATCTTTTGCTCGTCCTCGAGCAAAACAACTAAACTATACTAAGGATTATTAGACCACTTTCGCAGGTCGCGCGATTGCACTGAGCATGTGCAACAAGCCGTTAAACCTCTAGGTTCCCCCTAGAGGACGAGTTTTGTCTCGTGAGGGTTTTCAGCGGATTGCACCCACAAAATCCATAAAGAAAGAGAAATAAAGAGTTAGTATTTTCGAAAAGCATTTTGAAAGAGAAAAATATTTGAAATATGATTGTAAGATCTAAGCAATCTATAAGTTATAGGAAAACCGAATCTTTCATTCCTAAACTTAGTCTCTATTCAAAAATTTGTTATCAATCAAAATAAGGAGTCAAATTGTACTTCTCATCTAGTCTATTACTTTACCCTAAGTCATATGCACCTTGTGACTGTGAAAATTTTGACTAAGGGTTCATTAACTCTAACTCTTATGCCTTATTTATTTATATATATATTTTTTGGTGGTATTATTCCTTAGTTTAGGCTTTCTAATCTGCCCATGTAACGAGCCTTTAATCGATGACTCCCAAACCAAACGGTCTTAGGGCACTAGGTGAGAAGACACCCCTAGGACTTAAGGACTCGAGCAGACAAGGCCACAAAACTAAGGATTTTATTATATGAACCTCTTTTAGGCGTGAATACTCATGCTTTATTAGGCACAGATACCCAGCTTAATCAGAGGATCTAATCATCTTTCGCATAAATACTAAGGCTTGCTTAGGCCAAAGCACCTAGCTAATCAATAATTAGACTTATTCATTTTTTTTTCAAACTTATCTAATTATCTTTCGCATAAATACTAAGGCTTGCTTAGGCCAAAGCACCTAGCTAATCAATAATTAGACTTATTTATTTTTATATATATATATATATATTTTTTATAAGGCATAAGAATCTTTGTTTTTGAACCTAAGTGTGTAAGTGTATGAAGTATGCATATTTCATCAAGGTAAAGATCAAGACTAAATTACTTTGACAAATTATCTTCCTAACCCTAAAAATCAAACAAATAATCTTATTTTGACCAAGTATAAGAAATCCTAATTTGGATTTTCCTATTCCTTAAATTAACTTAATTTCTTACAAAAATAAGTCAAAATATTGTTTCTATTTTTCAAAAAGTTTTTTTTAAAAGTAAAGAAAAATGTCAATTTTTTTTTATTTTATTTTTTTAAAGAAAAAGAAAAGTTATGTTAGACCCTCCCCCACACCTATCTCATGCATTGTCCTCAATGTATGAATTAATGCATAGATGCATGAAAAAGACGGCAGGAAGGAAAAGGTTACCTTAAGGTGGTGGTTCCGGTGGTGGTCTGATTGGTCCACGAAACATGGCCCAATCAACTTTTCTTGGGTCTCGAAGGAACCCACCAGCACTATCTTTAATATGACCCACTAAAAAGATAAATCCATTAAGGATTTTTATTAAATATTTGACCCCATCTAATTTCCATATTCCATAACTAATTTCGAAGTCAAATTTGTCAACCACCTCGTCCAGAATGGAGTATGAAATGATAGAACAGTTGACTTGGACTCAGGAAGGACAGGAACTAATACTGACTCAGGAAGGTGACTTAAGTCAAGTAAAGGTTCAGGAGTCGAAATAGGTTCAGAAATTGGGTCCAAGTCAAGAAATTGAAACTCTAGTCCACATGTATTTTCTAATAATGGAATGTGACTTAATGTGGGTGATTCCAGTTCATGAATGATAGGTGGAGGAATCAAAACTGACTCTAAAACATTACTCAAGTTTGGTAACACAACAGGAGTCAAGATTGATTCAGAAAGTTGAACTGGATCACAGATATGAGAATCTAGGTCACATATCTCATTGACTTCAATATCAAAAAATTGAGAACTTGCCAATTTGTCAATAGGATCTTCAAGAGTGTATAATTGGTCAAGTTCAATATGATCCTCACAGATGGGTGATTCAATTTCATTATGGATTGGTACAGGATCCAATGTTGACTCGGGGAAAAGATCGAAATCAGGTGAAGATACCGGAGTCATAATCGAATCAGGAAATGGAATTGAATCACTAAGTTGGGGTTCAGGATCATAATCATTTTCAAGTTCTATTTCAGGGAAAGGAAAACTAGCCAAACTATCAATATCTTTTTCAAAATTTGGAGTTTGGGTAAGTTCAAATGGTTGTTCTGAAATAGAATCTTGATTTCCAAAACAACATGACTCTTTGGCTCTAACAGAATGGTAAGTGACATCAGGACGGTGGGAATGTAGAGATTCGACCATCATATCTATGTCACGATTTCTAGCATTTTGAGCATGAGTCATGGCTTCTAGCATCTTTTCATAATTGATGGGTTCATTGTTTTGATGAAAAGATAAAGAGTTGTCTTGGAAGTGGTATTGAAATTGTGAGTCCATCAGATTTTGGGATTTGTATTTGGACTCACGCATACTCCGTTCAAAATTGATGGTTTCCTATTTTGGACGGGTGGAACTGAGTATGAATCTTGAACATAATGTGGACTGGGTGGAGAAGGAGGGCAAGGTGGTTGGAAATTATGCTCGGGGGAGGTGAATCCCCACTGACTCGGTGAAGAGTTGAAATCATTATGGAAATTATAGTTATTAGATGGGGGGTATGGGTCATATAGATTCGGATAAGACCAATTTGGCACACTAGGTTGGTTAAAGTCATGATATGCCGGGTTGGTAATATCTGAAAAAGAGTTTGATGTGTAATATGGATTATTATTATAGTTGAAAAAATTATTATTATAAGCCATATCACACATGGAATACAAACAAAAGAAAGAAAAACAAACAAATAAACAAACAAGAAAGAAAAAATTCTCACCTAAGTTAGGGTAGACTTAGGACCTAGACGACTCCTAACTGGTTAGACTGTCCACGGGAGGTCTAATGTAGACTTTAACCACAAGCTAATCAGCCAGGTCAGGGCAAGGTTGGTGGGAGGTTTTCCGTCAAAGACGTTCCTTAATTAAATAACCACCAACCTTCGGGCTTTCGGCCCTCAATCCCTTTCCTAGACACTGATTTTGCAGGAGTTAGATTCCAACATTTTTCCCCCTTAGGATAATCTCCTAAATGAGTCCGAGATGTCCCTAGGGTCAACGTCTACTTTTTATTAAATTAGGCTTGGGTTAGTGAGTGCTTGGGAAAATGATTTGCGGGCTAAGGAAAGGGTGATAAAATTCCCACCTTATCTTATTTACGGGTATGCCCTTAAAATTGAATTGTGCAAGTGTACAAGAAATATAACTAGGATACACTCAAAGCATGAAAATCAAGCAAGAGTTGATTCCTAGTCTATATGCAATGCAAAACGTACCTTGCCTCCAGCACTCTTCAACAGTAAAAGTAAATGAATTGAAAAGACACGTGCCTAGAAATGCAAATGTCTAATCAACTTTTAACGATTACAACCAATTTTTTACTGTTGACTTTATTAAGCAGGTATAGGGTGAATATTACAGGGAATTAAGTAATGCAGCAGAAGTATTTTGCAGAATCAGAGACCCTGCAGAAAATGATCAGTAGTTCACTCCTTATTGCCGCAAATTTGCGGCAAAAGCCAGGATTTTGCGGCAATTTGGAGGGATCCTGGTCTCTGCTTTCGAGAGCAGAGGCCCAGGTCCACTTATATGTCACTGCAATGCAAAGTTCCTATTTTCTTCAACCTATAACCTGCAACAGAGAAGAAAATTCGTTTAGTTCTCAAAAATTTGCAATAAAAATTCAGATTTCAATAAAAACCGTTTTACCCTCCCCGGCAACGGCGCCAAAATTTGATTGATGCTAAACCTGCACAAAAAATACGAGATTATAGATCTTATAATAAAAACGTGCAAGTGCTCAATACTTCCGCTATAGCAAGTGGCTAATACGGGTCGTGATCCACAAGGAGGGTTTGCGATGGAAGCTTTACAGTTTTTATTGAAATCGTTATGAATATAAGCGAAAGTTCTTCTCTGTTTTTAAAGTTAAGAAAAAGAAAAAGAAAATTATAGTTAAAGTTAGAAGAATATGAAAGATGAAGAGGGTGGAAAAATCAGAAAACGGCGAAAGAAAGCGACAAGGAGGTGAAAAGGATGATTTAGAAGAGGTATTGTGTTTTAATTTACAGAAATGAAAGAAAAGAAATAAAAACAATTGCTTACCTTCTTTTCGTCAAAAGCTTACCTTGAGTCTTCAGCGACGATTTTACCTTGAAGTGGAGGCATTCAGCGCATAGCCCATAAGATTTGAGTATTGGTCTTCGTCTACATTACATCATCAAGACTACTTCAAGAATGAAATGATACAGAGAGAGACTCTATTCCATCGTCATGAGCTATCGGTGGCACTCGCAATGGCAAGGCTCTTTCGATGCTTTTAGACTCACTTGGAAGACGATTGTACGAAAAAGAAAAGTAAAATAGAAAAGAAGAAGAAGGAGAAGACTAAAAAGAAGTACAAACACAAAAAGAACATCGATTCGATTTCATTACAATCAAAGAAAAGAAATAAGTCTTACACCGGTGTCACTCCAGCTCAAGCTTCAGTCTTGTTCTTCGATGAAAGTCGATCTCCTCTGAATTACATACATGAAAACTAAAATTACATAAAAAGAAAGGCTAAAAACCTAAACCTAGAAATGAAAAGCTTGGCTAAGTCCTATCTCTGCATGGTCCTCCCTTTTGCCTTTGAGTGCAGGTATTTATAGGAGAAATGGAGAGGGTAGAGGTGGATATTCAGTTCTGATCTGTAGTTTGTTGGCGTGTTGATTGCTGAATATCACTTAACAACTGACAGAATTAGAAATAATGATCAACATAAGAGTTGTAGCTCTGTCAGTCTGTTTTCTGGATCATCTTGAATCATCAGAATTGAGATTCTGTAGCAAAAGTTATGATTCGAATACTAAAATGTATCCAGTCAGAATCTGAATCAAACTTGCTTGATCTTTGCTTCAACCGATCGATTCTGAGAGGATTCTTCTCAACCAGTTTTCAACTTCTTGATTTTGCCCTGATTTACTGAGTGTGAATTAATTCTGATTTAATTCAGAATTTTGGTGGGCTTTGGGCTCATTTCTCTTCATCTCCTTAAAGAATGGGCCTGCAAATAAATTAAGCAATTAATTAGGACAATACAGGCTTTTATTCTAAAATAAGTATGGAAATATGATATTAAATATGCAACATTAGCGACCAATCACCTTACCGGTATTGGTAACTATTCTATCCTCCCTACTTTGTGTATATGCTTTATGTTTTCAGATTGATAATTTTTAGCATATCTTGATTGTCATGCTCATTAAGTTTAAATGCAATGCCTATTAAATTTGTGATATACATAGATAGTATTTGAGATACATTCATATTTATATAGATTCATATTTTTGTATTCTCACTATTATTTAACTATGTATGCATATCCTTGTTATAATAGCACTTGAATTTACACTAATAATTTCACAACTATGTTTTGATGTTTTATGTACTTCATATTTTGATTACATGTTTAAATGTGATTTTTATTAGAACTTGTGTTTATACTTATACAAGTAGTGAGCTACACTTGATTATCATGTTTGGGTGTTTATTGCTCATGTACTCATTACATGTATTTGTATGACCTAATTTTGATGATTCTTACATTTACACTTGTATTCTCTATTTTATACATGTTTTTGTTTAGCTTCATGTATATGTAAATTTTTGTCAAAACTATTAGATATACATGTTCTATCCTAAAGTCACTTGCTTTACATGCCATGTATTCTATTATGGACTCTTTTTATATTTGGGATAAATATGTGTGCTTTAATTTTGACAAAACATACATATGGCTTGAAGTTTTTTTCATTTTTAAATAAAAATTGAATTTTTCATATTTGATGATTTCATAAAGGTAAATTATTTGTTTTGATAGCAGCTTCATTGCCTTATCTCCATGATTATGTTTATTACATGATTTTCTGTACACTCTATATTTTGTGTTTACTCATGATTTTGATTCATGAGAATTAATGTGCTTCATAGCTCTTTGAGTGTCAAATTATTGTGTATTTAGCATTTTTCATGGGATATATACTTGTTTTTATTCCTTACTTGAAGAATTTCGTACTAGTTTTCAAAATTATCATAAAACTAGTTTCGTATTCTTCAAATAGTAGTGTTTTCAAAATATGCTAAAATTATTTTTAAATCTTATTTTTGAAAACTTCTACCCTATAAGGGCGGTTGATTGGGTGATCATGCCTTGTGTGCCTTATTGAAAATCTTTTAAACATGTGTATAATAGGGTGGTAGTTATGAGTTATACATTTGCTTATCATGAAAATTGATTTTTACATACTCGTACTTGTTTTCTATATATGTATGCATTATATTTCAATTGGTATTTAAATTGATCATACATACATATGATTTCTTGTGCTAAATTAAAAAATATTCATACATATTCTTTATAGCACAAATTGGTTTCATGCTAAGCTTGATTCATGTTCTTAATGATAATTGGTATCTTTACAAGCTTATGCATTAGTTTTATGGTATCTCATAAAGAGAGAGAAAATTTTTGATTTATCTTTCAATTGTATTTATTTTCAATCGGTATCTTACTCCCACTTGTATAAAGAAAATATTTTGTTTTGGAAAAAGCTAACATTTTCAATATTGGTATCAATAACCTTCAATTGGTATTATTCTCAAATTGGTATCTATATTGCAAAATGATTTTAGTGCTTACCTAAAAATTTTGGCTTAAAATTTACCTTCAATTGGTATCTTTTCATTCTATTGGTATCAATTGGTAAAAAGATTCTCTTTTTATTGGTATAAAAATATGTTTTATTGGTATTATTTATTTTTCCTCACCTTTGTTGATGATTGACAAAAAGGAGGAGAGAAATGTAGTGTTTATATATGCATGTTTTTCTTATTGTTTATGCATATATACATGTGTTTTTATTTATGAGCTTTATTGAATATCTTTGTATCTGAGCTAATGTAGTGTTTATATATGCATGTTTTTCTTACAGTTTACGCATATATACATGTGTTTTTATTTATGAGCTTTATTGAATATCTTTGGTATTTGCGCTTAAATTGCATATCTATATGTTTTATTGCTATGAATGAGTTAAGGAGAGCTTCTATGAAGCTTATCTTTAATCCATGCATATATAACTTCATGAGTTTTGTCATCATCAAAAATGGGGAGACTGTTGGCCCAAAGGCCCATCACTCTAGTTTTGATGTTGATCAACTCATGAAGTTATGTTACTAATGATCTTATATTTATTAAGTTTCAAATATTGATCAAGATCTTAGTAGGTGTTTAGTTTCAATAAAGGATTTAAAGTCAAGTTTTGAAGCTATCACATGTTGATACAAGAGCTCGCGCGTCAAGATCGCATCTAGTACTCGAGATGGAGTCAAGCTCAATTGGATTAAGTTTGGATCGAGTCGTCTTAGAGAAGAAGATCTACAAGAAGACTTCGATTTAGGTTTGTTCAGTATTTAGATCTTGTGTAAAGATAGTTTAGCTTTGAGTTGCTCAAGTATATTCACACACAAGTTAAAATAGTTTTGGTTTCAGTTTAACCATTTGAAATTTTCAAGTATACATCTGTTCTGTTTTATGAATAGATTTCATCAAAAATAGTTTATATGGTTTATGTGTATATTGGATTTCATCTATATACATTGCTTGGTTCATAATGTTTAGAAACTTATTTTGATGATTCTAGTTCATAGTTTTAAGTTTTGTTTTTATCAAAACTTATTTTAGATTTAATGTCAAAAATAAAGATATATCATTTACAATGTATATTGGATACTATCCAACACATTATGCTTCAAATATGTTTCAATATCTTGTTTTTATATTTATACAAGTTTTGGAGAAAACGAATTTCCATTTCAAAATCTAAGTTTTGAAAAATACGGTTTTTGGTTTAAGCTTAAATTTTTATGTCTCAAAAATATTTCAAATAGTTTGTATTATGTGTTGATTTTTTATCACACATATTTGTACTTCAAATATTTACATGAACTTATTTTTGTGAAATTTATGAAGATTTATTGGATTTTTTTAGGGATTTATCAAGTTAGATTTCAAAACCTAAAAATCGTTTCCTGGGCTGCTGACGGTCGACCGACGTGCATAGAAGTGCACAGGCTTTAGCGATCGATCGTCCGATCGACAGATCCAAAGAGTTTGTTCTGTAAATTTAGCCCCGTTCGACCGAGCGATCGACCGACCAAAGAGGTCGACCGACCAAAGAGCTCGGCTCTATAATTTTTGCCACAGTCGACCGATAGGCTTAGCCTTAGGGGCGGTCGACCGAGCGGTCGACCGGTAACCCTAACTGTCAGAAATCTGATCATTGGACGGTCGACCGGGCGGTCGACAGACAGGCCATTTTGGCCTGATTCTAGACCCCAATGGCTATATTTTAGAAACCCTATAAGTAAGGGTTTCCTTGGCCAGTTTTCACCAAGATTTTTGAGAGCCATATTTCCTATCTTCTTAAGAGTTTTTAAATAAGTTTTAAACAAGTTTTAGAACTTCAAACTCAAATCTATATTTGTTTTCAAAGTTTTAGAAAATCAAAGAAAAACAAGTCTTTGTGAATTCTATTTTGTTCTTCATTTTTTATATCTATCAAGAAGTTTTTCCTAAGTGTTTTCTTTGTTGTTTCTTTTCCAAACACTTTGTTTCCTCACATACGTGAACTCTTCATTGCTTATCTATCCTCTAAGATCTTGTATTATGAGAAGAGTTTTGTTTGTGATCTTTTGAGATCACCAAGAGTGTTTGTGATCTTAGTGATCACTAAGTTTTTATTTCTCTTTACTTTGTGCTTAGGCTTTGTGCCTACCTCTTGTGTAGAGGTGTGAGAGAGAGAGAGTTGGAATTGTGTACTCCCGTTTGTATTGTTATAATTTCTCGGTGGAGGTCCATTTGTGTAAGGTCCTGTGTGGACATAGTGAAAATCCTTCTGTGTGAAGGTGGGAACGTAGAGCAGTGGCTCAAACCTCGAAACATATTCTTGTGTTTGCGTTTGATCTTCTATCTCTCAACTCTCATCTTTTTATATCTTGCATTGTTATTCTTGCTCATACTTACATGCTTGATATAGTTTGTGTGCTCACTTGTATTGAACCAAGAGAGCTATTAAAGCACCTCAACTCATAATTCAGAGGAATCATGAGGAGTAGTTCTAGAGCCCTTCACAGGAATTCAGACTTACTCTTAGTTATACACTTTGTGTGTTTAGCATTAGTTTTTAAATTCCGCATTATTTGTCCTAATTAGCACTACACCTATTCATCTCCCTCTAGGTGTACTTTCAATAATATCTTTTGAATATTTGTCCCACTAACTTAAATCTGAATTTAAGTGAGCTTTGGGCTCATTTTCTCTTCTTCTCCATTTAATAAAGCCTTTCTCCATTTAATAAAGCCTGTACAAATTTAGACAAACAAAACATTAAAAAGCAGAATTTATTATAAATAAATATGAAAATGTAACAATAAATATATAATATCAGTAACCGATCACCACGATGGATGAAGCACGAACTGACAAAATTAGAAGGTGTTTCTTATGGAACGGGCAAACAGAGAAAAGGGGGATACCCCCTACATAAGTGGGTAAGCTTTGCAAGGATAAAGGGGAAATGGAGCTGGGTATCCTTAACTTACGTAACATGACTTGGCCTTGTTGGGTAAATGGTGGTGACAGATCCTTAAACACCCCCAATCTCCTTCAACCTCTGCCCTATGTGCCAAATACAACAGAAGGAATAAGCTGTGGAGCACTTCTCACCCTGCCAGCTTGACAGATTCTGCCTTCTGCATTCAGCACTCTAAGGAAGCCTTCTTCATCCTTACTTTGTCCTTGACAATGGGAAGGATATCAGCTTTTGGAATACCAGTGGTGCAGAGGCACTCCACTACCTTAGGAAATGAGTTCTTGCTTCTTTTTTCGAAAGTTGTGTCCCCGGATGCCTTCCGATTTTGTTGAGGTCGATTGCGTTGGCAAGTCCGGCTTCAGGAGCACCTTTCTCCAGAATTTGCACAACAATGCATGCATCTTCTCAATCTTATTCGAGATAGATCACCAGCGGAACAGGACCTTTTGGACTCACCAACTTGTCCCTATAGAGTAAATGATCAATTCACGACCAGATCCTTCTACAGGCTCCTTGATTGGGGAGGATGTAAATCTCCTTCGGCTAAAGTCGTGAAAGGTGAGAAGCCCCCTGAAGGTACGGGCCTTCTTATGGTTTACCACGAAGTATGCGATTCTGACAAAGGACAACTTGCTGAAAGAAACTGGCAGAGGCCGTTGATTGTGTTCTGTGTTCCTCAAACCCAAAATCGACAAATCACCACTTATTACAGTGTTCTTTCTTCAGAGAGATGCGGAGTATCAAGAAAGCTTTTGGCTTGAAGGGGCGCCCCCCATTCATTTCCTCACAGGACGGAATGACGCAAAAATAGGGTTAGCAAACAAACAAGATTTTGTGGACATTATGGTTGCATTGTTTGTTGGGATATCTAAGAGAGAGGAATGCAAGAATTTTTAAAATAACTTGCGGCTCTTACCCTAGTTGATTTTTTCTATCCATGCTGATTTCCTATTTTGAACATGGCTCACTACACAGCACTCACACCAGAGCTCTTTCAATTGTGGACCCTCATCTCCCAGCCATTTCGATAATGGGCGTGTTTGGTTGCAAGGAAGTGGGCAGAAGTAAGAAAATGGGAAAGTATAATTGCTCACTTCCCTATCTATCCAAACATCGGAAAAGGAAAATAAGAAAACCCATTTTCCTTTTTTCTTCTCTCTTTTACACAACCATTTCCTCACTTCTAGAGTGCTACAGTTAATTTTGTGGTCATGTAAATCTCATTTGTAATAAGTTATAGCATAAAATAGTTAATTTTTTGGTCATGTAATCTCACTTGCATTCTAATTACAGTTCATTTTTTATTTTTCTTAATTAAGTTTTATTTTAATATTATTTTGCGGTCAACTTTGTGGTCAACTTTTTCACTTTCACTTTCCATTACCATCCAAACACCGAAAAGAATAACATTTTTCAAACCACACTTCCCAACAACATTCAAACACCGGAAAACTTAATAACCAATTCCCAAGTTCTAAAGGGAACTATTACCACTTCCTCACTTCCTTACTTTCTCACTTCTACCCTTAACCAAACAGGCCCAATATCACGGCAGAGGATACATGTTCATGATTGGACAGGGGGCAGACTCCTCAGCAGACAGTTAAGACTGAGACATTCTGAAGTACTTGTACTTACCGTGGGCCTAATTGTAACGATGCCTTTTGATGCCCTCTCATTGGGCTTTTCTAAGGGTTATATGATCACTGACTGTACCTTTATTTTCTATTATTTATTTTCCTTTTCGCCTTTCTATTTCTTATACTTTGTTTCATTAAACTCTTATTAATGAAGCGTTGGGGTCCCACTATTTATCTCAAAAAAAAAAAAAAACTTTAATAATCATTTCCCCTGCTACAACATGTTCATAATAACAAGAGAGGCCTAACTAAATGCAAACCATGTTGAATTAGTTTGGTGGCCGCTTAGTTAGCTGAATTTGGAGCCATACAACATGTGTTAAGATAATTGGGAGACATTTTTCAGTATTTGTTTTGATGTAAAGACTCCTCTTTGCTGCAGCAAATGCTGAAAGAGGGGCCCTGATTACCACAGCTGTTGTTATGGTAAGGGAGCTGCAAGAAGTTCACTAATATCCTAACCCTTAGGAAAGCTTCCAAAGCAACAAGTGCCTGTGATTTTTCTTTCTTCATGTGTGACTTAGGGAATAAGCAGTATTGCGTAGACATGGGACATCGGTGTAATGTCCTAGGTGCTTAGAGACTGACCCCTGTTTTAAATATCGGCCGAGTCGGCTGAGATATCGTCTGATATCTCCTTTTTTTCCTGCTTCCAATACGATATGGCGAAATCGTTCGCCATATCGTTTGCAGCAAAAAAAGGCCGATATTTGAAATATCGACCGATGAATCGCCCGATATTGGCCGATAAATTGCCTGATATATCGCCCGATATGAAATAACTTACTTATTACACGACTGCGTGCAAATATACATTATTTTTTTACTGTCTTTGCAAGCATATTACATCATTTTTATTAGGTAGATGATATGTATGATCTAAATCAACTTTTAGTATCAATATTTCATTATATATAGTGTTTGATATGAATGCCTGATATGCGCTCGTATCCCCCGATATCCGATATCCGATATGAAAACTCGCATCCGATACGATCCCGATATCTGATATTTAGAATCTTGAGACTGACACAGGAAACTTCCAAAAATCTGAGACAAAGATACGGCTATATTTTCATATATGAGCACGTAAATATGTACATAGCCATGAATAAATCAACCAAATAAATTTAGTTAGAGTTCAAAAAAGAACAGGGAAAAAACTTTGGCATTTACCTAGTTCAGTTTAGTTTTCTATCTTGCAAATGAAAGCTCCAGAACTTCAACGTCTGTCGTATTCGCATGATTTTTTCCATTAGAGTACCGAATAAGTGTGCTCGGGTGAGCGCCTAACAAGTTGGAAAAAAAAAAAATCTAAATTTGAAGGTCCTTGTGACACTTTCAATAAGTATGATGACTGCTCGACTCGGGAAAGGTGATAAAATTATAGATAATGGAGCAATGAAGACTGTAGGAAGGTCTACAAAACTGCATTAAGGCAATTAAGAAAGATTCAATCGTAGTAAATTTAACTGAGGAGGTGGCCCAAACTAAGCTGAATAGAAAAAAAGGATTCTTGTAGCCAACCCAAAAAATTTGGAATAACACTTTTTTATTATTGTCTTCTTTGAATGCAATTTCAATAACCCCAAACCAAATAAAGATTTTCCTCACAGATCTAATTCCAGGTAACCAAACAACAATCCTATCCTAATCTGCAACACATCTTGCAAGCATCAAAAGCTTTACATTCAACAATGACAGCCAAGTCTTGATCCCAAATCTTTACATCGGACATACAAATTCTTTTTTCTAGGTAGCAGGCTTGCCATTTTTTTTAATCCTGTCCACTTTTGTTTTGTTCTACCCATTATTCTAGCTGACACAACTATGATCCTACCAAACTACTTTCACTCACCTCATCCCACTCTAGTACCTATCCCTAACCTCTTGCAGATGCATTCATTCATTCATTTCAAGAATTAGGTGGGTTTGTACCTAACTAGGATTCAAGCCCAGTTATCATACATATAATCATTTTCTCATTTCCAGACAGTTAATATACCAATCAAATTCTGGTCAATTAATTGCAGACTATATTTTTGTTGATTGATTGCTTGAAGCTGAAGGGACTACTACACTGAACAAGTAAACTATCAGGGGAACAACTGTGACCTGATTTGAGAGTGAGGGACTGAGTCAGAGATGCAGGAGAAGAAGATGGTGGGAATCTGGAGGAGGAAGAAGAGAAAGCGGTGGCGGCAGGCTGCGAGACGGCAGCGCTGAGGACCCTCATCCTTAATAGCCTGCCTGCACCTCAAGAGCACTGACCACAAACAGATAGATATATCAATTCCTATTGCTGAGTCCCCGCCCCCCCCCCCCCCCCCCCCCGCCCCCCCCCCCCCCCCCGCCCCCCCCCCCCCCCCCCCCCCCCCCCCCCCCCCCCCCCCGCTCTAGTCAGGAATCATATCAGGACAGAAGGCAATGGATCTTTCTGATTACAATAAGTAGGGATGTGAAGCATGCAGGGTTGGTTAAATTTGGATTTGGATTGTAGGGTTCAGGTCAAAATCTAATCTTTTTCTGGTCCTCTGATAAGATTCATCATTTGTCAAAATAAATAGATTTACATAGTTACTGATTGAAATTATTGTTCAGAGTTATCAGAAAAAATGAAAAGGAAACTAATGCAGTCAACTAAACTGTCAGAAATGTAACAAATTGATAAAACTGTAAAAATTTGAAGAGGTTGGTATGATATATCATTTACCTGTGGGTGAATCTATGGGATTTTCTTTCATTGAGAGCTGATCTCCACTTAAAATTATGAATGAATTGGTGTTAGGGTTCCGAGACTATGAAGAGAAAGGGGAGAAATTTTTTTTTATTATTATAAAACAAATTTAAACTTATTAATAAGTGGGGATAGCTCAGTTGGGAGAGCGTCAGACTGAAGATCTGAAGGTCGCGTGTTCGATCCACGCTCACCGCATTAATATTTTAGTAAAAAAACTTTTTGCACATAAACCCCTACACAACACAAATATTTACAAATCAATGGATTTTCTACGGTTTACAGCACATAATCTAGAATTGAACTAGCATAAAGCCTCCCACAAGAGTGAAGAATTTTGCAATTAATAGCCATGTAATTTAAAACTTGTGAAAAAATTTGGAGTATCAATATTGTCCTTTTACACGTAATACCTTATGCCATTAAACTTAGGAGGTGACGGTTAAACCTTGGAGGCGATACCATTCTTTTTGGAACAAAGACCGGCGGGATCAAAAAATTCTCAAAGTAAAATTTTTTTATTGGATGAAAAATTACAACAGATGTAATCCAATTACAAGCAAGAGAAGAGTTTTGAGTGGATTTCTTTTTTGTTTAACGTTGGTTCTTTCGTGTAACGGTAGAGAGTGAATCTTGTGTAAGTCACCCAGAGGGGGTGAATAGGTGACAAACTAATCTAATGCACAACAATTCAGAATTAAAAACTAATTATGCAACCTAAAATATTAGGCTAACACACAACGTATAATGAAAGAGTGTAGTCGAATTCCCGGTGAAGAGTTCTGTACTATCTTATCAAGATTCTTCTAAATTAAGAGTTGAGGTGCCACTATGACTCTCTTGGTTAAATACAAGTGTGACACACAAACAACCCAAGCATGGATATCAATAAAGCACAAGGTATATCAAGCATATAAAGATGAGCATAATAAGAACATGCAAGATATAAAAACACAAGTGAGAGAGGGACAGATAAGCAATCGCAAACATGGGAGATTTGTTTTAAGGTTCGAGCACATTTGCTCTACGTCCCTGCCTTCAACACCATGAAGGATTTCCACTAGAGTCAATCCCGCAAGATCACTCGATGCCGCAACACCTACAACGAGTTCACACTAGAACTCCTGGACCTGCAAGTCCCTCACTTTTTCGCGCAGAAAAATACAAGCAAGCACACTAGCTTTCCGAGGCCGCACCTCTACACCGAGCTCCCTTAAAAACTCTACATAACGCGAACTTACTAGTTTGCTGAGCCTCAACCTCTATAACACCTCAAATACAAATTGGAACACATGGTGATCTCTTCATTGATCACCAACAAACACTCTCATAACAAATAATCCCTAGAGGATAAGTATAGCAATGAAAAGCTCAAGTTTGTGTGAGAAAAACAAGATAGATTGGGAGGTGGAAAACTCAAAAATTGCTTTTGAAAACGCAAGAGATTTACTCTTGAAAACTCTCTTTTGGATATGGAAATGAAGCTCTAAAAATCGCTTAGAAACTCTGAAAAAAGCTCTTAAAACAGCCTAAAAATCTTACCCAAAAATCTGGCCAAAAGTCCCATTTTATAAGGCAGCAGATAACTAGTCGTTGGGAGGCCAGATGGCCTGTCGGTCGACCGGCCGATCGACCGCCCAATGGTCATATTTCAGACCGTTAGGGTTGCCGGTTGACCGCCCGATCGATCGTACCCAGCTCTTGACCTGTCAATCGACCACTCGGTCGACAGAGGCAAGAATCAGAGAGCACTGCTCTCTTGGTCGGTCGACCGCTCGGTCGACCGGGGCCAGATCCAGAGAGCAAGCTCTCTGGATCGGTCGACTACCCGTTCGGTCGGCCCTCAAGCCAGGGCAGTGTGCACATTTTGTGCACATTGGTTGACCACTCAGTCGACCGACCTCTAGTTCGGTTGACTGATCGGTCGACCACCAGAAGCCCAGGTCAGGATTTTTAGGATTTAAAATTTGAATTTTTGAAACCCTATAAATTCTAATAAAATTCAGAAAATTAAGTTCTTATCATTAATTTGAAATATAAATATGTGTGATCAAAAATCAACACATATTACAAACATGTTGAATTATTTTTGCGATATAGAAATTTAGCCTTAAATAAAAAATTGTATTTTTTAAAATCAAACTTCAAATTGAAAAATGATTTTTTTCAAAACTTGTTCAAATACAAAAACAAGATATTTAAAACTCATTTGAAGCATAGTGTGTATGGATATGATCCAATACACATATAAAATGAAATATCTATGTTTTTGACAATAAGCTCTAAACAAAGTTTTGATTAATACAAACTTAAACACATGATATAGAAACATTAAATAAGTTTTTCTAAATGTTTGAACTATCAATGTGTATAGATGAAATTCAAACACACATATAAAACATGTAAACTTGTTTTGACGAACTCTATTCATGAAATATAAGGATACGTTCTTTGAAGCTCAAAACTAAAATGGTATTTTTCAAAAACTAAAACTATTTAACATGAAATATTTTGAAATAATTTGTGTGTGTGTATATATGAGCTTGAGCATCCATAACTAATCTATCATTTATATTTTATCTAAAACACAAACTCTTAATACTTACAAACATGACACAACTCTTAAAAATTTCTCTCTGAAAATCTTCTCTCCATCTTGACTTGGTCCAAATCTTGATCTAAAGAGTTAGACTCTTCTTGAGTACTTGATGCGATCTTGAAGCGCGAGCTCTTAAAGTAACACGTGCTAGTTTCAAAACTTGACTTCGAATCTTTCGTTGAAGCTAAACACCGACTAAGATCTTGATAGAAAATCTGAAACTAAATGAGCACAAGATCATTAGTATTATATGTAACACCCCGTTCCTGAAATATATACTTAGTTATGTATTAAAATATTTTGATCATATTTTTCAATTTACTTTCTATATTTATTTTTATTTTATGAATATTTATGCGATTGTTTTGCATTAGATCCAGATTCGTGGACTCGGAGTCAGCCCTAGCCTGAACCGAGGACCTGATCCTAGAGTATTGTTCGATTTGGTTTTTTTGGTATTCAGATTTGACCGATTTCAGTACAAACATTATTTTCCAATATTTTAGATTTTCTATGATTTTTTTTAGAATTTTTCCGAATTAAATTACAAATCTTCAAACCGGTGTCGACCAATGCCACTGATCGATTACCAAATTTTTAATTTATAAATGGAGTCAAATTTTTAAATTTATTTTTATATTATCTCTTAAAATCATATTTCCTACCTTAATGTATTTTTGAATTTTCTGAATTTATCAAAACTCGGTCGGATTTAGTGTCGGCCAGTATCGTTGGTAGATTTCAGGATTTTTATTTTGAAAATGAGATTTTATTTTTGAAAACTGATTTCATATTATTCCTTAGGATGATGTTTTTTTTACCTCTGGGTATTTTTTGAAATTTTTCTGAAACAGTCGATATTTCCCGGCATTTTTAAAATATTATTATTTTTGGTATCTTTTCAATTCTTTTTTTTCTTTCTTTCTTTCTTTTCCTTTCGTTCCCCCCATCCTATCCTCTACTGACCCACTCTGACCCCCCCCCCCCGTCCCACATGGGGCCTGCCCCCATCACACCCCCTTCAATCAATTTCTTTTTCCTTTTCTTTTTCTTTCTCATTTTTCCTTTTCTTTCTTCTCCTTTCTTTTCTCTTTCTTCTCTTCTTCCCCTAGCCAAAAATGCAGCTAACCTCTCCTCCTCCTTCTTCTCTCAAATTCTCCCCTTCTCTCTTCTAATCTCTCTCTTTTTCTTTCAATTTTCTTTCCCATCTCCTTCTCTCTTCCCCTCAGCTTCCAATTTCATCTCTCTCCTTCTCTCTCCACGCCAAGCCCCCAAGACCGGCAGTCACTCCACCCAAGCCACCTCCGACGCTTCTACTACTGGCTGTAAGCCACCCACAACCGAGCCAATTCCATTCCAGCCTCCATCTCCTCCTTCTCCTCCATTCACTCCACCAAGTACCACCATCTCCAACTTCTTCTTCTTCAATCCATCCCCACCATCACTAACTTCACCCAATCCACCACCTTCTCCACCTCTCCACCACCTCTTCACTACCACATCCCTCCACCAGCACCATTCCCATCATCCATCATCACCATCATCATCATTTTCTTCTTCACCAACAAAATCACCACCACCACCACTCTTCCCCTTCTTCCTCCTCCCGGTTGGCCAGATCACCCCCAACCACCCGTGGCCGACCGGCGCCGCCAGTGGCCGGCCGGTGCCGCTTAGGTCAATGGCCAGTCTAGCCCGTGGGGCCCTGTAAACTGTCTAAAAATCACTGAGGATAAGTCATCAAAAAGCATGTCTATACTCTAGACGCAAAGCTAATCATAGACACTCGCGAGTCAAAGCCTGTGTCTTAACATCACTATAATGGCCAAGACACAGAGCTTGAAGACCACGCCTCGGCATCACTGCAATACCAAGACGCAAGGGTCGAAGCCCGCGTCGTAACATCACTGCAATGGCCAAGACGCAGAGCTTGAAGACTATGCCTCGGCATCATTGTAGTACCAAGACGCAAGGGTCGAAGCCCCGTCTTAACATCACTGCAATGGCCAAGAAGTAGAACATGAAGACCGCGCCTCCTCATCACTGTAGTATCAAGATGCAAGGCTCGAAGCCCGCATCTTAACATCATTGCAATGGTCAAAGACGCAGAGCTTGAAGACCGCATCTCAGCCATCTATGCAATAGCAAGACGCAGAGCTCGAAGCCCGCGTTTAGCAGAGTTCGAAGCTCGTGTCTAGAAATCGGCATCCAACAGCACTATAATATTATGCCAAAATGCAAGGCTCGAAGCCCGCGTTTCAACTGCAGAGAAGCCCTGCGTCTTGGTTATAACTACCCTCATTACTGGGTCAATTACTGCCCACGTAATGAGCAGAGTTAAACCCCATTATGGAGAGTTTTAGGGGACAGTTTTACCACTGAAACCTTTAAAATAGCTTAGTTTGCTATTGAAGGTGGATGGAATTGGTCGGATTCTTAATCGAATTGGAGAAGTTTGATCAGAATCTTCAGCTGAGGAATACTAAAGAGTTCAACTCTTCTGTCAACTTGCTGAGTTTAAGTTTTGCCCAAGTCTCTTTGAGATTCTATTTGGACAGGAGCTATGTGATTGGTAAAACTAGGTACAATGAAGTTCTTGCACAAGAATTAGGTGTGAAAGAAATGGTTAATGGTTTAGAGTTCACCTTTGATTTTGTTTACTTCGATTATGAGCTTATTATTATACCTTGTTCCAATCTTTCGTTATAGCAAGTAGCTATATCTCGTCGTACCACAAGGAGAGCAAGCGTAGAAGCTTCACGATACTAGTGAGACAAAGAAACGATACCTCTTCTTTGTTAATTACACAAGAGCAATATACAAGAAGTTGTGGATTGGTGGTGCATTGTGAAAAAGAAGTGAAGTGAATGAAGTGTGATGAAGTAAAGAAAAGATAAGAATGCTAGAATAAGATGTATAAACTCTTTTGATTAAGAAGATGCATGGCTAGCATTACTACACCTTCTTGCTAACATACTAACTCTATTGTTGATTGCAAGATTGCCTCATCAAGAATCATAGGCAATTTAATATAGCTTGCATGTGTAGTATTCCTTCTTGAAGACTAGAGTTCCTTTTAGTTAGTTAGCTAGAATCCTCTTCTTGAATCTTAGGTCCTTTTACTAGATGAACATTGAGGAACTATAGGCATGATACTCATTTAGTGCAAAGGTAGAAGAATCAAACTCTTTTGTACATTCAAAGCTTAACTACAAAGTTAGCTTGAAGTACTTGAGTTGATCTTGCTACACAAGTGACACAACCATGGTAATCCATCCTTTTGATCCAATCAAAGACTCTTTATAAGAGACACACAATTCATCTAGAGATCTAGCAAGCAATCACCAAAGGATACATCCAAACTTCATTGGAATTTACAAGAAACATGAAACTATGCAAGCATTGAAGTTTACAATCAATCAAGAGCTAGTAGTAGCTAGGTGAGTCTTAGCTAGCCATGCATTCAAGAAATTAGCCCTCCATTACACTAACAAACAAGCTATAATTCTCCATGGAAGTAAAGATCTAATCAATTAAACTAAAGCTAGAATTAAATGCAAGAAATTAAAGCATAAGAAAAGAAAGCATACTCAATTCTAGTAAAGAGAAGATGAGAGCTCCATTGAATCTTTGCTTCAAGATTGTCACAAGTCTTGATTACAAACTCTCAAAGTGAAGAACTCTCTCTCAATTTAGGCTAGAAATCAAGGAGGAAGGAGAAGAGAACTAGAAACCTAAAACAAAAATTACACAAATCCAAAATTTTCTCTCTCTCTTCACTAGAGCTCACGCAGGTCTCTGCCCAGGTATTTATAGGCAAATTTGAGAATCTTCTCGAATCTTGACCGTTGGCACGAAATCCGAGGCTCAACGGCCCTCAGATTGCCGCGGATTGCCGCGGATCTGCCGCCAGATCTGGGCCGTTGGCTCGGATCTTTCTGGTGAGATCTGGTGGTTAGGTTGTTGGCCACGTGGGATGGTTGGATTCTCCACTTGGCGTGCAGATCTTGGTGAGATCTGATTTGATCTTTTGGCTAATTATGAATTAACCCCCTTAATTATTACTAATTAAGGTAGTTAATTACTTCTCTTCTTTAAAGTGGAGATCTGCAAAATTAGAGAAAACATGGGTTAAAAATCATATTTAATATACAATATGCAAAGTATAAAGGTGGTATAAAATGCAAATATGTGTAACAATCACACCCCCATACCTAGCTTTTGCTCGTCCTCGAGCAAAAATAAAAGAAAAAGAAAGAAAAATAAAATCCTAACTAATTATTACACCACTTTCGTTGGTGACACGATTGCACTGAGCACGTGCAACAAGCCGTTAAACCTCTAGGTTACCCTAGAGGAGGAGTGTTGTCTCCTGAGGGTTTTCAGCGGATTACACCCACAAAATCCAAAAAGGAAAATAAAAGGGGTTAGTGAAATTTTTGATCCATGCTTTAAAGATTCTAAATTGACCTATAGGTTTCAGGTTACTCAAAACTCTTCATTCTTCTTATAAGTATCTATTTAGAATTTTGTTTTCAGCTTAGGTTAAGATTTTGGGGATAAGATCAAAAACCGGATTTTGCATCAATCCTAGGATATATATCTATAAATATGAAGGATCTCTCTCGGACTAAGTTCATTTATTTACTTATATATATAACATATTTTTATGTATATACAATGTTTATTTATTTACATTTCCTTATCATCCTTAGGTATCCTAGTCTACCCATGTAGCGAGCCTCTTACCGATGACTCCCAAACCAGACGGTCTTAGGGCACCAGATGAGAAAACATCCCTCAGGTTCGAAGACTCGAGTAAACTAGGTTACTTAGGAATTTAAGGACTTAACCACCTTTAGGCGTGACCGGTAATGCTTCTTGAGGCATGACTGACCAGCTTAATCAGTGGCTAAGTATATTTTTTTTTCTTTTTTTTTTTTTTTTGACCACTTTTAGGCGTGATTGGTAATGCTTCTTGAGGCACGACCTACCAGCTTAATCAGTGGTTAAGTATAATTTTTTTTTTTTCACCACTTTTAGGCGTGACCGGTAATGCTTCTTGAGGCACGACCTACCAGCTTAGTCAGTGGTTTTTTTTTTTTTTATTTATTTATTTATATACACACATTTTTTTTTATTATTATATATGTGAATAAAGTCACAAAGTCTTTGATTAATCCCTCAATATGTTCAATATATATATCCTAAAGAAAGAATTAAAATCTAGTAATTTTTCTAATCCTTTATTACTTAACCTAAAAATTCAACAAAATTCCTCTTTTCAACTTATAATTGGAAATCTTAGTTAAGGGCTTCCTTAATCCCTAAATTTCAATTTAGATTCTTTAAACATGGATCAAAGAATTTCTTCTCTTTTTTTTTTTTTTTTAATTATTATAATTTTTTTTATAATTTTTTTTATTTTTCTAAAAGAAAAGGTAAAATCTAAAAATAAAAGCAAAACCTAAAAGCAAAACCTAAAAGAAAGTAAAAAAAAAAATCCTAAAAAATAAAAAGGCCTAAAAAGAAAAAATCCTATGTTAGTATCTACCCCCCCATACCTATCTCATGCATTGTCCTCAATGTATGCAAGATAAAATGATGCATGAAATAGGTAAAGGTAAAAAGTCACTCCCTCCTCCTCTTTGGAACCGATGTGGTGCTTGGCCCGGCTGATTGTGTCCTCCTCAATGTCGCCTCCAGCCCATCTAAACGAGAGGATAACCTGGATGATTCCTCCTCCACTTTCTTCCTAAGCCTGACTTGTCCCCGAAATATCTTCTTCATGCCTTTCCAAATAGTAGACATGAAGGCTGTTGGTTCCGTTGGGGGCTCCTGCCTCCAGAATTGGGGCTCATCTTCCACCTCTAGACTTTCCTCTGAAGAGGACTCCACAGGTACAGTCTCAGGCATGCCACTGGGTGTCCAGAGCGCCTGCAAGCAACTATTGTATGAGCTTGTGGGTCTCTCTAACGTAATCGTCACTCGGGCAAATGTAGAAAAAATAGTGTCTGATATGAAATGCTGACACATACGTGTGATTAATACAGAATGAGAAAATTTTGGCCCCCGAGTGCGAGAGGAATTTTCGATAATAGCACGGAAGATAGTCCGGTTCAAACAGACCGTGTGAGTCTGTGTCATCAGATCATGAATAATTTGTAGTACCGGTCTGTTGAAGGTAGAAGTGTGATCTAGCCCAAGAATATTTCGTTGGATCCAACGTCCAACACAATGAATGTTTCTGAATGTAGATTGGGCTTTGAGCCCCCGATCCTGGGTAGTGCAGCGTACACCCATAATGGCTAAGTAATCAATTAAGGGTAAGGGGTCGCTAGGATGGGAAAAATGGGAACATGCGTGATGTGTGCAAGTAGTGGAAGCGTGACCAAAATATCACCGAATGGCATATGAGAGACAAATTGGTATGTATCATGATTCACAGAAGCATAGTCTATAGAATGGTAAAATGTGTTCACAAGATCCGGACAATAAAAAGCTTCGTGCTCATTATGATCAAACACCAAAGTGTACCAATTCCAGGCGCGGATTCGATCCACAAAAATATGCCCATATTCCCCTCTTTCACTAAAAAGTGCAGAAAAATCCCTCTCCACAAATAGATTTGGTGCCATAATTGCTAAAGACAATGAAGTAAAAGAGTTGAGATAAGAAATTGCAAACCACCCCCGGAGATCTTGGGGGGAAAACCAAATCAGTAGCACAGAAGGCGCAGAGATGGCCTCGGGAAAACGCTCTCCGGATCTACCACTAGCAGAGGAAGATAGTCAGAATGGAGATTTCCGGCGCGCCTGAAATGACAGAACTGCCGCGGATCGGCGGCAGGGCGCGGCAAAGGAGGGGATTTTTGGGTTCAGATTTTTGGTGGAGGTCGGCTGTGAAGGAAGAGGTTCAGATCTGAAATGAAATTCTCGGGTGAGGGATGATGAGTTGGAAGGAGAGCTTTAAATAGGGGTAGGTAAAAAGGTGATGTACCAAGTTACCCCTAGGTCAAAGTTGAAATTACAACCCTAGGTCAAAATTTTTGAATATGAAAGGACTCCAAGGGAGGAAAGAGAATCCTAGGGATGTGAAATGTACAAAAATCCCAAAAGAAAAATTTTATTTTATTTACAAAAAAAAAAAATGTAAAAGAGAAATATTTACAAAAGAAGTCCCCAGATGATTTTCATGAAAAATGCATGGGAAAATATACAAATGGAAAGGTCACAAATAAATTGGGTCGGAAAGACCCAATTCGTGAACGTCTTGTGACAATGACTCCGTGGTAAAAAATGGCTTTAAGCGTTGTCCATTTACAGTGAATATATTGCCATTGGTTGGGTCAAGAATCTCTATAGCTCCGTGGGAAAAGACAGTCTGCACAATAAAAGGTCCTGACCACCTGGTACGCAGTTTACCAGGGAAAAGATGAAGTCGAGAATTATATAACAGAACCTGTTGACCGACAGCAAAAATCTTCCTGTGAATGGCTTTGTCGTGAAACAGCTTGGTCCTGTGCTTTGTGATCCGAGCGTTATCGTATACCTCGTTTCGTAACTCTTCCAGCTCGGATAGCTGCAGCTTCCTGAGAACACCGGCTTTATCCAAATCAAGATTCAGTTGCTTTAAAGCCCATAGTGCACGGTGTTCTAACTCAACAGGCAAGTGACATGCTTTCCCAAATATAACTCGGTACGGAGACATACCAAGGACAGTCTTGTAAGCGGTCCTGTATGCCCATAAGGCATCAGTCAGTTTGACGGACCAATCCTTACGATTCTGTCCTACGGTCTTTTCCAAGATGAGTTTTATCTGTCTGTTTGTTACCTCAACTTGCCCATTGGTTTGAGGATGATAAGCCGTGGACAATTTATGAGAAATGGAGTACTTCCGCATCAAGGCTTCAAAAGCCCTATTGCAGAAGTGACTCCCATTGTCGCTCAATATCGCACGGGGGGCTCCGAAGCGTGAAATGATGTACTCTCTTAAAAATTTAATGACAACTTGGTTGTCATTTGTTCGTGTAGGAATCGCTTCAGCCCACTTAGAAACATAATCTACGGCTACCAAGATGTATTGGTTACCGTAGGACAGAGGAAAGGGTCCCATAAAATCAATGCCCCATAGGTCGAAAATTTCGACTTCCAAGATGGGTGTGAGGGGCATCATGTTCCTTTGTGTAATCCGACCCGTCATTTGACATCTATCACAAAGCTTGCAAAAAGTAAAGGCATCCTTAAAGAGAGTGGGCCAGTAGAATCCACTCTGGAGCACTTTTTCCGCAGTTTTTCGTGGACCAAAGTGTCCACCGCAAGCTAACTTGTGACAGAATGTCAAAACGCTCTGGTGTTCATCCTCCGGAAGGCATCTGCGTATAATTTGGTCAGGACAGTACTTGAATAAATACGGTTCATCCCAAAAGAAGAACCGCATTTGTCTCAGAAAACGGTGTTTGTCTTGTCCTGACCAATGGGAAGGAATTTGCCCGGTAGCAAGGTAGTTTACTATATCAGCATACCAGGGCTCTCCACTTATCACAAAGATGTGCTCGTCAGGAAAGTCTTCATTAATCGGTATTTTCTCATGAGGAGCGTTTGGAATTCTTGACAAATGATCCGCAACCACGTTCTCAACGCCCTTTTTATCTTTTATTTCCAAGTCAAACTCTTGCAAAAGAAGGATCCATCGAATCAATCTTGCCTTTGCGTCCTTCTTTTGCATTAAGTACCTCAGGGCGGAGTGATCAGTAAAAATTATGGTCCTGGACCCTAGCAGATATTGGCGGAACTTCTCTAACGCAAAAACGACTGCCAAAAATTCTTTTTCAGTGGTCGTGTAATTCAGTTGGGCATCGTTTAGCGTTCTGCTAGCATAGTATATTACGTGCTGCCTATTTTCAATACGCTGTCCTAAAACAGCGCCTATCGCAAAGTCAGAGGCATCGCACATAATTTCAAATGGCTTGGTCCA
The DNA here is from genome assembly GCA_038442645.1 of Agave tequilana. Taxonomy (NCBI): domain Eukaryota; kingdom Viridiplantae; phylum Streptophyta; class Magnoliopsida; order Asparagales; family Asparagaceae; genus Agave; species Agave tequilana. Next base: position 58,644 of record JAVJIF010012204.1, on the reverse strand, counting down.
GTCCGGTGCAGATATGATCGGCGCAGAGACAAGTCTATTCTTTAGCTCTTTCCACGACTTTCGACATTCTTCATCGAAGATATAGGGTACGTCTTTTCCTAAGAGATTTGTCAAAGGTCTCGCAATATTGCTAAACCCTTGAATGAATCTCCTATAGAAGCCCGCGTGCCCTAAGAAAGATCTAATGTCTTTTAAACATTGCGGTTCAGTGAGCTTGGTGATAACTTCCACCTTAGACTTGTCTACCTCGATTCCAATGCTTGATATCTTGTGTCCTAGTACAATTCCGTGCTTGACCATGAAATGACACTTTTCCCAATTAAGTGTCAAATTCTTTTCTGTGCATCGTTGTAAAACCAGCTTTAGGTGGTACAAGCACTGCTCAATGTATCCCCATATATTGAAAAGTCATCCATAAAGATTTCCAAAATTTCTCCACCATGTCCGAGAACAGGCTCAACATGCAACGTTGAAACGTTGCTGGAGCATTACAAAGACCGAAGGGCATCCTACGGTATGCAAACGTTCCAAACGGACAGGTGAAGGTAGTCTTTTCCTGTTCCTCGGGAGCAATTGGGATCTGATTATATCCTGAATATCCATCCAGGAAACAATAATACTCATGCCCCGCCAATCTCTCCAGCATCTGATCAATAAATGGAAGAGGAAAGTGGTCTTTACGTGTGGCACTATTCAGTTTCCTGTAATCAATACAAACTCGAATCTTCGTTGGAAGACGTGTTTGTATTAATTCCTTATTCTCATTCTCCACAACAGTAAAGCCAGCTTTCTTAGGCACAGCGTGGACCGGACTCACCCATTGACTATCGGATATGGGATATATGATCCCATTGTCTAAGAGTTTCAGAATCTCCGATCTAACAGCTTCTTGCATTATTGGGTTAAGTCGACGCTGTGGGTCTCTTTTAGGCTTGGCCTCTTCCGTCAAGTGAATTTTATGTTGGACAATGGAAGGACTAATCCCCTTAATATCAGCCATGGTCCAACCAATGGCTTCTCTATTTTCCCTAAGCACAGTCAAAAGGTCCTCTTCTTGTTGTTCCGTAAGATTAGATGCAATGATTACCGGAAAGGATTCCTTCTCACCCAAGTACTTGTACTTGAGATGGGTGGGAAGAGCCTTAAGCTCAGAAGAAGGGACTGGATCTATAACCGGTTGCTCATAGTGCAAAGGAAGAATAGAAGTGGAATTAGTAGTCCTTTCAATATCTGATCCAACAATCTGATCAAGAGTTAGGTCGTCAGATTCTAACTCAAATTCTTCTTCAGATTCATATTCCATCTCCTCCACATGTTCGCTCGTTAGTCCTTCTATTAAGTTCACATCAAAAGAGTCATTCTCCACATCCCTTGGCTGCTTCCCCAGATGGAAGACATTCACCTCCTTCGTCATATCTCCGAACGTCAACCGCATTGATCCATTTCGACAATTTATGATAGCGTTTGCGGTTGCTAAGAAAGGACGTCCGAGAATGACAGGTGTTTGCGCTCTGTGATTATGTATGGGTTGTGTTTCAAGAACAACAAAGTCAACGGGGTAAATGAATTCCCCCACCCGTATTAAAACATCCGTAATTTCCCCCTTGGGAATCTTAACAGAGCGATCAGCCAGTTGAATTGTCATTTGGGTTGGACGAAGGTTGCCCAACCCTAACTGCTGGTACACGGAAAAAGGGAGAAGATTGATGCTAGCGCCCAAGTCTAGCAAAGCCCTATTTACTGTGGTCTGCCCTATGATACAAGAAATGGTAGGGCTCCCTGGATCCTTGTACTTCACAGGGATTGGACCATTAAGCAATTCACTCAGGTTGGAAGCCAAAAAGACTTTCTTAGGGACATTTGCCTTTCTTTTCTTAGTACACATTTCTTTCAGAAACTTGGCGTATGATGGGACCTGTTGAATAGCATCTAAGAGAGGGACATTGATCTGTACTTGATTAAATATCTCTCTTATCTTCTCCATGTGAGCATTATTCTTATGATTTATAAGCCTATTTGGGAATGGGACAACAGGCTTATAAGTTTGCTCATCAACTTTCTCTTTTCCTTTTGACTGGGACGTGGATGGTTGTGAGCTTGTTGAAGGACTATTATGCACAGGTTGAACTGGAACAGATGCTGATGGTTTTGACACAGATTTTGGAACAAATTTTGGAGACTGATTTGAGACCTTGTTGTCTACATGTTTTCCAGACCTAAGGATGTGAATGGCTTGACATTGGCTTTGGCTAGGTCCTAGGTCTTCGACTTCATGCAGAGGAAAATGGGCTCTGGGATTAGGCACAGGTTGGCTAGGCAGCATTCCTTTTTGTCTTTCAGTCAAGGAATTAGCCAACTGTCCTATTTGGATTTGCAGTTTATTCATATCCTGCTGCTGATTGTTCATCATTGCAGCTTGGGTTTTAGACAAAGTCTCAATCATTTTCTCCAACTCAGAGATTTTCTTATCTGAAGGATTGGGTGGTGGATGATTCTGGTATTGGGGCTGATAATTTGCTTGATATGGCACAGGATTTTGGTATGTTTGGAATCTGGGTGGACTCTGATATGAATTAACATTTGGTGGGTAAGTCAGAGGATATGCCTGAGCAGGATATTGTTGATGTGGAAATGGTTGTCTTGGCTGCTCATGACCAGACTGACTCCAAGAGAAGTTAGGATGGTTACGCCACCCTGGATTGTAGGTCCTGGAGTAAGGATTGTATGTAGGTCTGGTATACGCGGCATTTGTACTCTCCTGATAGCTTTGAGAATGATACACTGGACACTCTTCCAACACATGAGTTAAATCATGACAGTAAGTACAACCCGGGTGGACCATAGGTGCCACAGGTGGTGGGCTGGTCACTCGTGATGGGTTGACCTGATTAACAGAATTTTCCCGGGATTCTAGCAATTCAATCCTCTTCATCAGCTGTATAATCTTAGCTTCTGCAGCTATAGAGGATCCTATCGAGTGTAAACCAGTTCTGGAAGTGGTTGGTGTAGGTTTCTCAGGGCAAGATTCCCACTGGAGAGTTTTCTCTGCTAGAGCCTCAAAAAGATCCCAACCCTGGTCTTCATCCTTTTTAAGAAATTCTCCTTGACACATTGTCTCAAGGAGCGTCTTAGTCTGATAGTCAAGCCCATCATAGATAATTTGGCATTGGCGCCATTTCTCTATACCATGATGGGGACACAGGGCTACTAGGTCCTTAAAGCGCTCAAAGTACTTCCAGAATGGCTCATTGGATTCTTGTTTGAATTGCATTATATTTTTGCGCATGAGGGCTGTCTTATGGATTGGGTAGAATTTTTTAAGGAAGACCTTAACGAAATCATCCCATGAAGAGATAGAGCTGACAGGAAGACTGTACAGCCACTTCTTTGCAATATCCTTTAATGCAAATGGGACGAATCTAAGTCTTACAGCATCCTCTGTCAACTGGGAAATCCTCATCATGAGGCAGACTTCTTCAAACTCTCGTATGAAGATATAAGCATCTTCAGACTCTAATCCATGAAATCGTGGAAGAGTATTTATAAACTGGGGTTTCAACTCAAAATTGTTTCCATTAGTGTCCGAGAGGAGAATACAAGAAGGAAGTGATGTGCGGATAGGATAGAACTTGTCCTGCAACGATACGTTGTTCGTCATGATTGTGTTGAGTGGTGGTGTATGTGGCAGTGTAGAAACTCTCACAAGCCTCGCAGAAATTGGTTCCCTATACCACTCTTGCATACAAATACACAATCAACGTGCACCTTTCACACAAGCGGAAAATGAAAAATAACAATCAAAAAGAAGAAAAAAAAAAAAAATCAATCCAAGCTTCTAGGGTTTCTGGTCCTAGGTGACTCCTAAATAGACTGTCCACAGGAGGTTCAGTGCAGACACTGACTATAAGCAAATCGGCCAGGGAAGGGTAAGGTTGGTGGGAGGTTTTCCGTCCGAAGACGTTCCTTAATTAAGTAACCAGCAACCTTCGGGCTTTCGGCCCTCAACCCCTTTCCTAGACACCGATTTTACAGAAGTCACTTTCCAACACTTTTCCCCCTTAGGAAAATCTCCTAAGCGAGTCCGGATGTCCCTAGGGGCCAACGTCTAGCAATTTTAATTAGAAGCTTAGGATAGTGAATGCGTGGGAAAAATGGTTTGTGGGCTAAGGAAGGGGTGATAAAATCCCCACCTTATCTTTGTTATGGGATTTGCCCTTAACGTTGATTCGTGCAAGTGTACGATGTAAACAACCAAGAATCACTCAAAGCGGAATTAAATCAAACAAGAGTGAGTCCTAGTCTATATGCAATGCTTTACGTACCTTGTCCCCCGCACTCTTCAACAGTAAATGTAAAGTAATTGAAAGACTCGTGCCTATAATGCAAGATGTCTAAACAATTTTTATCAACAATTACAACCAATCTTTTACTGTTGATTAGCAAATATCAGGTGAAGAATACAAGATTTCAGGTATATAGGCAGCAGTTTTTAGCAAAGCAGCAAGCCCTGCAGAAAACAGGTTAGTAGTGAACTCCTCTGTGCCGCGTTTCCACGGCAAAATCCAGGAAAACGCGGCACTTTGGAGGGATCCTGGTCTCTGCTTTCTTGAGCAGAGGCCCAGGTCCACTTATATGATTCTGCTGTGCAAAGTTTTCTGAATCTTCAACCTGTACCTGCAACAGAGAAGATATATCGTTTAGTTTCTCACTTGTAAAAATACCGTTGCTCTCCCCGGCAACGGCGCCAAAAATTGATTGGGTAAAAACTAGGTATAATGAAGTTCTTGCACAAGAATTAGGTGTGAAAGAAATGGTTAATGGTTTAGAGTTCACCTTTGATTTTGTTTACTTCGATTATGAGCTTATTATTATACCTTGTTCCAATCTTTCGTTATAGCAAGTAGCTATATCGAGTCGTACCACAAGGAGAGCAAGCGTAGAAGCTTCACGATACTAGTGAGACAAAGAAACGATACCTCTTCTTTGTTAATTACACAAGAGCAATATACAAGAAGTTGTGGATTGGTGGTGCATTGTGAAAAAGAAGTGAAGTGAATGAAGTGTGATGAAGTAAAGAAAAGATAAGAATGCTAGAATAAGATGTATAAACTCTTATGATTAAGAAGATGCATGGCTAGCATTACTACACCTTCTTGCTAACATACTAACTCTATTGTTGATTGCAAGATTGCCTCATCAAGAATCATAGGCAATTTAATATAGCTTGCATGTGTAGTATTCCTTCTTGAAGACTAGAGTTCCTTTTAGTTAGTTAGCTAGAATCCTCTTCTTGAATCTTAGGTCCTTTTACTAGATGAACATTGAGGAACTATAGGCATGATACTCATTTAGTGCAAAGGTAGAAGAATCAAACTCTTTTGTACATTCAAAGCTTAACTACAAAGTTAGCTTGAAGTACTTGAGTTGATCTTGCTACACAAGTGACACAACCATGGTAATCCATCCTTTTGATCCAATCAAAGACTCTTTATAAGAGACACACAATTCATCTAGAGATCTAGCAAGCAATCACCAAAGGATACATCCAAACTTCATTGGAATTTACAAGAAACATGAAACTATGCAAGCATTGAAGTTTACAATCAATCAAGAGCTAGTAGTAGCTAGGTGAGTCTTAGCTAGCCATGCATTCAAGAAATTAGCCCTCCATTACACTAACAAACAAGCTATAATTCTCCATGGAAGTAAAGATCTAATCAATTAAACTAAAGCTAGAATTAAATGCAAGAAATTAAAGCATAAGAAAAGAAAGCATACTCAATTCTAGTAAAGAGAAGATGAGAGCTCCATTGAATCTTTGCTTCAAGATTGTCACAAGTCTTGATTACAAACTCTCAAAGTGAAGAACTCTCTCTCAATTTAGGCTAGAAATCAAGGAGGAAGGAGAAGAGAACTAGAAACCTAAAACAAAAATTACACAAATCCAAAATTTTCTCTCTCTCTCTTCACTAGAGCTCACGCAGGTCTCTGCCCAGGTATTTATAGGCAAATTTGAGAATCTTCTCGAATCTTGACCGTTGGCACGAAATCCGAGGCTCAACGGCCCTCAGATTGCCGCGGATTGCCGCGGATCTGCCGCCAGATCTGGGCCGTTGGCTCGGATCTTTCTGGTGAGATCTGGTGGTTAGGTTGTTGGCCACGTGGGATGGTTGGATTCTCCACTTGGCGTGCAGATCTTGGTGAGATCTGATTTGATCTTTTGGCTAATTATGAATTAACCCCCTTAATTATTACTAATTAAGGTAGTTAATTACTTCTCTTCTTTAAAGTGGAGATCTGCAAAATTAGAGAAAACATGGGTTAAAAATCATATTTAATATACAATATGCAAAGTATAAAGGTGGTATAAAATGCAAATATGTGTAACAATCACAATGCTACTCCATCCATAATCCGAAGAGAAGGATCCTAGAAGACCCTGACGTTCACCCGGTCAACGAAAAATAAGAATCACTTTCTACCACTACATCAAGAACCCAGCATTAAACAAAGAGGAGATTTAAGCTTGAATATTTCCTCTCTCTTGTAATTGGAGTATTGATTCTTGTAATCTTTCATTGATTCAAGGAAATTTCATGATTCATATTTTCAATTTTCTGACACAAGCAAGAGATGGCGACTCTACTGGGGACTACTTTCTCTACTGATGAGCAACTTGTGGCGCAAGGTGACGTTACTTTCATGGGAAGAACAGTCAAATCGCTTATCATGTAATTCGATCAGGCAAAGTATGAAGAGTTTCTCTCCGCTGGCTCAAGAGCCCTAGGGCGCGGCAGTACCGCAAGGTCTCTTCAAAGATTTGCTCTAGGGTCTCTTTGGATACTTCTCCGAACATGGCCGGTACAGAGAGCATCATTACTAGCTGTATCACACGTAAGGACCATGCCAACGTCTCTCATGAGATCCACGAGGACAACGTTGTTGAAGGTTAACCCGGCCACGCCCGTCCTCTTTCTCAGCTCCAGGTTACTAGGGGTTCCCGATAACCCGTACAGCGTAACCAGAATGCTGAATGTCGACAGAGGCGACGCGTACGTCGACAACAGACTCAAGAAGTTGAAACAAGTATCTGTCCAATAGATACAGAATGCAAGGCTCATGCTTGCGTCCCTTCTAAGCTGCACAGGGCACGTGAAGTCTGCGTTTGGAGACCAAAATGTGAAGCTCAAGAAGCTTGCGTTATCGAGGTCTCACCTCTTAAACACGACATTCAAGGACGTAAGATTCGTGTCTCTTCTCAAAAACACGAGAACCACGTCTCTACCACAGAACGCGGGACTCAGAAAATCTGCGTTTCCTATATGTTGCTGGCCGAACGCGATAATCAGCAACACGTGGTCCGCGTCTCTTCTTAACAGAGGCACGAGACCCGCGTTTCATGGCCAAAACACGAGAGTCGCTTCCTTCAAGCAGAACATGAGCTCTGCATCTTTGAACCCTGCGTTTTTTTTAGATCTGCGATACAAGATTAGCTTTCAGAAGCTGAAAAGCCCTCGAAAAATTGAGGCTAGTCTCTTTGATTCCCATCCGACGGATCTGAGGGATTATCTGACAAAGAAGAGGAGTGCTCATTAAATCGCTCCATCATGTCGCTGTGAACGGCTCATCACAACAAGGCTCTCTGAATGTCACTACAGCTCACATGTAAGTAAGCAGTCAGTATTCAGACGATTAATGTCAACCTCCCGATTTGCCAAAAGATGTCGTTCCCACACAAAGAGAACCTCCTCTGATACAGAGTACTTCGAAGTCACAGCGAACATGGCGGGTCCAAGTACTACGCCAAGCAGAAGTAAGAGAAAATAACCAATAATCAGCGCTGACGAGTCTGATGCTGAACCGGAAGGAGTGTACCCACATACCCGTACTTGAACTGGCATGGTAGTCCCAGTCGATTACAGTGCCCAAGCCCGGGGCATTAAAGTAAGTGAATCACACTCTGCCATTGTGGAATCGCGGGCCTCAAACTCTTCTGTAGAGAAGGAAGCCTTCGCGCATATGGAAAACACTCCTGAGGAGGTGGCCCAGGTGCTTTGAACAGCAACCCAGGCCCAGAGGGAACAACTCGATATGATTCGCGCCTAACAAGAATCTATTGACACCCTCAAGTAAATGTTTTCCTAATTGCTTGAGGGCAGGAAGAAGCCGAAAGCCAAAACTTCTTCTAAGAAGTCTAAAGGCAAACGGAAAGAAGGGGAGAGCTCGTCTTCTCGCATACCGAGGAGGAGGAACATTCCAACTCCGAATCGTCCAAGCCTTCATCTGAAGAGGGAGACAATTCAGAGAATGAGAGTACTCATTCTAAAAGAATGAATAAACTGGAACTTCGTCTATAAGCCCTCGCCAATCGGAAAGGCCTCCAAGAAGCAGGAGTGGTCCGGCCCCACCCGGCTGAGTAGGATCTTGTCTCGTCTCCTCCTAAGTTCAAAGCTACAACTCTACAGGCCTTCGACGGTTAGGGGTCACCGAACCAACACATAGACTATTTCAAGTCTCAAACAGGGAATGTAGTAGCAAATGATGCCATCTTGGCACGTTTGTTCATCGACAATCTGAAGGGACTTGCTTTCGAATGGTTCATGAAGCTCCCAGAAGGCTCCATCAAGAACTGAGGAGATCTGGAGAAACTTTTCCTTACATGCTTTTTCGAAGACGATTTGGAGATCACCATGCCGACTCTCCTGGCAACGAGGCAACGAAAAGGAGAGTCGTTCAAAGTATTTGTAGAGAGATTTCAGAATATGGCACTTTGATGTCCTAGCGGTATGACCCAGGCCACCCTGGTGGAAACATACCGTCACAATTTGTAAACTTCACTCCTATCTCAAATAGGAGTTGCTAAAAGCCGCACCTAGAAACAATTGATCCAGCAAGATGAACAGGCAGAAGAGATTGTCGCCAGGGTTAAGGCAGAAGAAAACAAGCCCAGACCCGAAAAGTCGACAAGGCACACGCCAGAAGTATCTTTCCAATCGAAAAGGAAGGACACATTGGCGACAGAGACGAAGTCTCCCATTAAGCCTCAGCCAGCTAAAGAGGGTAGTTCTTCAAGTCAGCCGCGCGCCAACAGGCAATACTCCAGGAGATGCAAACTCCAAAAAGTATTAGAGAGCTTAGAGGATTGCAAGGGCGGCTGACATATATAAAAAGGTTTATCTCAAATCTCTCAGGACGATGCCAACCCTTCACTAAATTGATAAAGAAGGGTGTTTCATTCATTTGGGATGATGCTTGCTAACAAGCGTTTGAGAAAATCAAGCGGTACCTCACGCATCCACCTGTCTTTACAGCTTCGGTGTCAGGAAAACCTTTCCCAATATACGTACGAGCGATGGATCATTTTTTAGGAGCTTTACTAGTCCAGAATAATGATCAGGGACACGAGCAGGCAATCTACTACTTGAGTAGAACTATGATTGGAGTTGAACATCGGTACAGTCCGATCGAAAAAGAATGCTTGGCATTGGTCTTCGCCATCCAAAAAATGCGATACTACTTGGTAGGCAAACTATACACGTCATATCAAAAATAAATCCTTTAAGATTGCTTATGACAAAGCCATCATCACTAAATAGTCGATGGGCAAAATGGGCCATGTTGCTCTCCCAATATGAGATGCAATTTCTGCCACAAAAAGCTGTGAAGGGACAGGCGGTGGCAAATTTTCTGGCTGAGCATCCAAATCCAAGGGCGACCAAACTTTATGAAGATCTCCCAGATGAGGTCGCTGAAGTTTGCTTGACACAGACATCTTTCGAAGGACAGGTGTGGCAACTCTTCTTCGACGGCACATCAAGAACGGGCCCGCGAGGAAATTGTGTAGCAGGAGTGGGGGTAGTACTTGTCTCCCCACAGAACTACATAATTTCTCATGCATTCTCATTAACTGAACCATGTTCCAATAATATAGCGAAATACAATGCTCTCTTGGTCGGGATGCAAATCGCCGATGAGATTGGCGTTAAAAATCTCGAAGCATACGGTGACTCAAAGCTCATCGTCAACTAGGTTCGCGGGGAGTTTGAGGTCAGTCATGAAGACTCAGTATCCTATCATAACGTAACTATTTGCATGGCAGAGAGGTTTAGAAACTTCTACATCGACCATGTATTTCACCAGTAAAATGCGTATGCAGATGCACTGTCATCTCTAACTGCTTCCTTGGTTCTTCCAACCAGAGCGGCAGAGAAAATACTCATCTACAGCTACGACTTGTATTGTCCAAGATTTGCTTTTGAAGATCACGAAAAGCTGACAAGAAATCTTCAAGTCAAAGAAGCTTTAGAGACTTCAACATGTCCAAAGCTCAGCGATTGACGATTATTGTACATCGACTACGCATTGTACGATATTTTTCCTGATAACCCTAAAGAGGCGACTGTCATTAGAAGGAAAGCTCCTAAGTTCTACTACAATGCGATCACAAGAACATTGTATCGCCGATCGCATAATGGAATCCTCCTCCGCTGCCTGTCATATAAAGAGGCACAGAAAATACTCAAAGAGGCTCATGACGACATGTGTGGAGCTCACCAACCTGGTCCAAAACTTGGGGATCAACTCCGAAGACTCAGATATTATTGACCAAAGATGATCCCTGACGCTGTCGCTTACGCCAAGCGATGCCATGTTTGTCAAATCCACGATGACTTTATTCACCAGGCACCGGGGCATCTTCACCCTACAACTTCTTCATGGCCGTTCAAAAATGTGGGGAATGGATGTGGTTGGTCCTATCAGCCCACCTTCATCCAAAAAACATCGGTTTATCCTAACCATAACCGATTACTTTTCTAAATGGGCTGAAGCATCCCCTTGAGGAAGGTAAAGACATCTGATGTGATTAAGTTCATTAAACATCACGTGGTCTATTGCTTTGGCGTGTCACGACGGATTGTCCATGATAATGGACCTCAGTTTGTTAGCCAAACCTTTCAGAGATTCTACGACAAGTTCAGGATCCAGAGTGTGTCTTCAACGATATACTATCCAGCTGCTAATGGCCTTGCATAAGCTTTCAACAAAATCATTAGGAAACTTCTCAAAAAATTTATTTCAAAGAGCCAACGTGACTGGAGTGATAAGTTAGGCGAATGCTTATGGTCTTATCACACGACGGTAAGAACCCCGACGAAAGCTACACCGTTCTCTTTGGTATACGGGTGTGAAGCTGTGCTTCCACTAGAGATCCAGATCCCATTTCTATGCCTCACCCTGACGACAGAGATGACAAATGAGGAGAAGCATCGGCTGCGACTCTTGGAGCTCGAAGCTTTAGACGATAAACGCCTGCAAGCTCAATAGCAAATTAAGCTCTATCAACCTCAATTACCAAAGCCTTCAACAAGAAGGTCAAGGAGCAGACTTTCAAGAAAAGTGACCTTGTCTTAGCTGTCAGAAGACCCATGGTGATGACGCATAAGACCAAAAGAAAATTTCAGCCTAAATGGGAAGGACCATTTGTAGTAGAGTCGGTCTACTCAAATGGAGCATACCGCCTTATAACCCCAGACGTCGATACGCTCATGATGCTGATCAATGGCAGATTTTTGAAGAAGTACTATCCTTAACAGGATCCTTCTTATAATCAGGTTAACATTACACCTCTCATCAAAACTGCCCGATCCAAGATGTTTGGAAGAGCGCAAAAAAAGAGCTTCTTTCTTCCTTCACTGGATCACATCACGGTCGGTCAGTATCGAACCGATCGAACGTTGGTTACATCATGATGCATGATGTAAACATCGAAGAAGAAACAAAGTGTAATAACTTTGGTTTTAGCCTTGTTACTCTTCTCTAGTTCACCTATGATCAGGTTAACATTACACCTCTGATCAAAATTGTCAGATCCAAGATGTTTGAAAGAAAACTAAAGAAAAGCTTCTTCTTTCTTCAACAAATCACATCACAGTCGATCATTGTCGAGCCGATCGAACACTGGTTACATCATGATGCATTCTATCCTTTACATTTTATCTAAAATCTTAACAAAACAAATCTAGACACAAGTCTTCTCTTGAAGGTCTTCACTTGAAGTCTTCTTCCCCTTCTTGACTTGGTCCAAACTTTGATCCAAAAAGCTAGACTCCTCCTAAGTACTTGATGTGGTCTTGATGCACAAGCTCTTGAATCACACCGTGCTAGGTCCAAAACTTGACTTGAAATCTTTTGTTAAAGCTACACACCTACTAAGATCTTGATCATATATCTGACACTAATTAAACACAAGATCATTAGTACTATAACTACATGAGTTAATCATCATCAAAACTAGAGTGGTGGGCCTTTGGGCCAACATAGACTGGGTAGAAGATTGTGCGGACTCATGTAAGATTTCTATACTCTTTTCTATATCTGATTTTTCTTCAAGTGGTTATTCTAGACAGGGAGTGTAGGAATTTTGATTTTGGAAAAATTATGAAGATTGTGAGTCTAATATATTTGGAGATTGTTGCTCGGACTCACGCAAGAGTTCCATACTCATTTCCAGGACCGATGGTTTTTCTTTTTGAATAGGTGGGACTGAGTATGAATCTTGAAAATATTATGGAATTAGGGAGTCCAACATATTCTGAAATTGTCACTCGGCATCCTGCATGACTTCTATACTTTTTTATAACTTAGATTTTTCTTCTTTGGGTTGTTGTAGAAAAGGATTATATGAAGCATGATATGAAAAAGTTTGTGAATATTGTGAGTTGAGTTTGTTTTGTTGGGACTCAATCATGACATGTATAGCTTCCATTTCTTTGCTAATTCGAATTTTTCTTCAATGGGTTGTTCTAAAAAAGGAGTATAGGAAGCACAATCAGGGAATGAAAATTGTGGACAAGATGGTTGAAAATTAGACTCGGGGAGGTGAATCCCCATTGACTATATGAAGAGTTGAAATTATTTTAAAATTTTGGTCATAAAATTGGAGGTATGGGTTATATTGAGTAGAATAAATCAAATCCAGATTATTTAGTTGGTTCAAGTTATTTAAAACTGGATTGGAGTTATTCGAATCAAATGAGGTCGATGTGAAGTATGGATTCATATTAGGGTTAAAAGACTTATTGTTGTTGAATTCCATTTCACAAACAATGACAAACAAAAAAGAAAAAGCAAACAAACAAACAAAAAGAAAGAAAAAATCAAAACCAAGCCTATACTAAGGTTGACCTAGACCTAAAAGACTCCTAACTGGTAGATTACCTGGGAGGTTGTTGTATGAACCCGACTGCGAGCTAATTGACTAGGTAGGGGTAAAGTACAGTGGGAGATATCTGTGCGAAAGTAATGAGCCTTAATTACACCAAACCACGGTATCTTTGAGACTTAACACTCTAATCCCCATCCTTAGACACCGATTTGACAAGAGTATAATTCTTACAAGTTCCAACCTCGGTCAATCTCTTAATGAGTCCAATATGTCCTAGGGGCCAACATCTATCAATTTTTTTTAAGGCTCGAGTTGTGTGAGTGGGGAGGTGATTTTTGAGCTAAAGAAGGGTAATGACTTCCCCTTATCTTGTATTAAGTTTTGGCCTTAATTTCAATTCACGTAAGTGTGCAATATAGACAAGAATATAACACAAAGCGAGTAAATCACCCTCGTGTTTATCCTATGCTATATGCAATGCATCTGTACACCTCAGTTCAGATCACAACAACAGATCAAAATGCAGTATATTAGAATTGAATTGACACGTGCCTGCGATGCAAATGTCAAAACCATATTAAAAGCGTTCAAATACCGTATTTTAATTCTTTTCTTTATTGCAGTGTTTAGGCAACCAAAGTATGAAAATTACAGTATAAGTCCACTAGCTATTACAATATGCACATCTCAGCAAAACAAGAGACAAATTTGATACAAAATTGTCGCAGAACTATGGCTAATGTCGCGTTTGCGCGGCTTTTCTGTAGAAGCAGGGTCTCTGCTTTCAAGAGTAGGGAGCTATAATGCTAATGGGTATTCTGCATTATGAAGTTCCTGCAAAAATTGACCTGCACACGAAAACAGAGAAGAAAATGTTAACAAAAACATGAGTTTAAAGCATTCCCATCTCCGGCAATGTGGTCGGAGGAAAACCGTGCACAAAAAGTGTATGATTTGAAATCAATATTTAAAGTGTGTGTGCTTTTGCTTCCTCGATACTTCTGTTATAGCATAGAGACTAAACGGGTCAAATCCACAAGGACGAGAAGGGATAGAAGATTTATCGGAATGTTCACGTGAGTGTTAAAGTTTCTTCAACGTTTTAAAGAATGAAAAGAAAAGGAAAGAAAACAAAGAAGGAAAAGAGAAGAGTATGGTAAAATACGAAGAAGTGAGAAACATAGAAGGTAAGATATTTGTGATTTTTGAAATATATTTAAAACAAAGTAAAAAAGAAAAGAAAACTCATGGGGACTAACTACTAATGGCTCCACTAACCATGCTAACCTCTTAGTGATAGTTGCCTCACATGTATCCTTGGCCATCACTAGTCCTTGATTCAAGAGCGTTTCAAAGCATGACCCATATGATAACTCATCACATCCAAACTCAACAAAACAAGTGCAAGCTACACTTAAACTATTAAAACAAAACAAAAGTAAGCATAAAGAAAAGTAATGTTAGCTTGTTGAGAGTTAGGATGTTAGAGTGTTAGAATTCATCATCATGAGCCATCAATGGCTCTTGCAAGAGCAAGGCCAAGTACAGCCTATTAGATTCATATGGATTATCAAATAAGAAGTTAGCAAGTTAGTGGTTAGTAGTTAGTTGCCATGAGAGAAAATTAGCTAAACAAGTAAAAGGAGTTAGAGAGAAGAAAACAAAGAGAGATGAAGAGAGCACCTTTCATAGATTGTCACCTTCTATTACAAGCACTCTTGCTTTTCACTCATATACTACTCTCTTTCCTATTACAAGATCCATAAGAATTGAAAAATACAAAGGTGGAAGAAGAAGAACACCTAAACTAAACTACCCTAAATTACAACAAGGAGAAAACCCTAAAAACTAACTTAAAAACACCTCAAAACTCCTGCTCCTTCATGCTCTAGAAATCCCAGGGTATTTATAGGCAAAACAGGGTACCAGGGTATAGGCACGGAGCCGCGTGTCAAATCTTGGCACGCAGTTCCACACCAAAGCTGCGAAAACGCAGCCCAAACCACGTTTCTGCGGCTGTATCAGGGCGGTGCGCTGCCCGCTTGTCTCCCTGTCAACTTCATGTCCTGGTTTCTGAATTTGAGCCCCCGGTTTTGACAAAACCGCCCTCCAAGATCAATGGCTATATTTGCAGGCTTTTAATCACCAATTAAATGGTGATTTATGCTCTTCTTCTTCATTTCATGCCATGGACCTAGAATCACAAAAGAAGACCATTATTAGCAGTATTTATTATAAAATGAATGTGAACATGTGGTATGAAATATGCAATTTTAGAGACTAATCACACCCTCACACTTATCTTTTTCTCGTCCCGAGCAAAACAAAAAACTAAAGAAATTATTACACCACTTTCGTAGGTGACGCGATTGCACTGAGCATGTGCAACAAGCCGTTAAACCTCTAGGTTTCCCCTAGAGGAAAGTGTCGTCTCCTGAGGGTTTTCAGGGGATTACACCCACAAAATTCATAAAAAAAGAAATCAAATATTAGTATTTTGAAAATGCATTTTGAAATAGAGAAAAGTGTTAAAATATTTTTGCGAAAATTTAAGTGATCCAAGGTCATAGGTTAACCAAAAATTATTTTTCCTTAAACTAAGTCGAAATGTAAAATCTTGTTATAAATTAAATGTAAGAATTTAAAATTGAATCAATTCTTTGATCTTTCGTAAAACTCTTAGAAAAATATACACTTTGTGAACTGTGAAGATTTTTGGCATATTGACTCAAACTTTCATGCCAATGATTTGTGTATATTTATTTTTTTCTTTTTTTTCTTTTTTCTTCCCTTAGCTTTCTTAGGCTTTCTTATTTACTCAGGTAGTGAACCTTTAACCGATGACTTTTAAACCAGATAGTTTTAGGGCACTAGATGAGAAAACACCCCTCGGACTTAAGGACTCGAGTAAACAAGGCCACAAAACTAAAGGGGATTATTTTATTTTTATCCACCATTTTTGGTATGAATAATGATGCTTCCTGAGGCATAATTACCCAACTACAATAAGTGATTTTTATTATCATAATTTCATTTTTATATATAAATATTTTTATGACATTTTCAGTCTTTGTTTCAATCCTAAAAATTGTGTAAGTGTGAAATGCATAAATCTAAGGCAAAAAATTCAAGATCAAATTATCTTTCCAATCTTACTTTCTTATCCTAAAATTTAAATAAGATCTATTATTTTGACTTGGTTTAAAAATTCATAATTTTAGATCTTCCTAATTCCTAAGATAATCTTAATTTTCTTAAAAATAATCAAAACTATTTCTCTTAAATCAAAAAGTTTTGTAAAAAGAAAAGAAAAGATTTTTTGTACAAAAAAAATTTTAAAAAGTTTCTAAAAAGAAGTGTAAAAAAGAAAATATAAAACTAACTATATTAGTAAATCCTCTTCCACACTTATCTCATGCATTGTCCTCAATGCATCGTGAATGTGTATATACATGAAACAAATAGAAAGGGAAGAAAAATTATCTCATGGTGGTTGCTCCGGTGGTGGTCTGATTTTGGGCCAAGCGTTGCTACCCAATCAAGAAATCGTGGATCTTGCAGAAACCCACCAGTGACCTCTCTAATACGACCCAGTAAAAGAATGATTGAGTGAATGGTCTTATTTAAAAAATTATCCCCATCTAATTTCTAAATTTTAAAAATAATTACTGAGTCATTATTTTCAACATTCTTGTCCAATAATGAAGTGTGATTTTGAGAGATGATTGATTTGAACTCAAATGAAACAGGAACAAAAACCAATACCGACTCAGAAAATTGAATCATATCAAGTCGAGATTCAAAGGTGAGAGTCAAAATTGGTTCAAAAATGGGGTCTAAACTAAAGAATTGATGTTCACACACTTTTCCCATCAATGAAGTGTGATCAGAAGATATTGGTAATTCAATTTCACAGTGTGCTGGTACAGGATTCAATGTTAACTTTGGAATAGAGAAAAAATCTAGTAAAGATATTGGAGTCATTATGGAATCAAAAAGTGAAATAGAATTACTAACATGAGGTTCTGAATCACATTCATGTTCAATTTCAATTTCAAGAAAGGGAAAACTTGCCGGAATGTTAAGGCGATTTTCATAACTTGGAGTTTGGTCAAGTTCAAATGTGCATTCTGAAATTGAATCTTGGTTTCAAAATAAAATGATTCTTGGGACCAATCGATAGAGTTAGGGATATAAGGATTGGTCAAAGGTTGACAAGAAAGACTTTACTCGCTCTCATTGATCAATTCGCTCATTATAGAGTCTAACCTACTGATAGGCCAGGTAACAGAATTTTGAGTCTGAATCATGTCTTCCATACTCTTTGCAATTGGTTCTTCTTAAAAAGGTGAGTATGGAAGTTAATTTTGGAAATTGTGATGAGATTGTAAGTCTATCAGATATTGAGTTTGTTGCTCAGACTCACGCAAGAGCTCCATACTTAGATCTAGGACTGATGATTGTTCATTTTGAATTGGTGGGACTGAAAAAGATGAGCATGACTCTTGAAATTTTGGTTGAGATGATGATTCTAACATATTTTGAATTTGTTGCGCCATTTCACAACAGAGTTCCAAACCCTTTTCTAGCTCAGATTTTTCTTCAATTAGATGTTCTAGAAAAGAAGTATATGGAGTTTGATTTGGGAAGGATTGTGAATTGAGCAAATTTTAAATTTGCTATTGGGACTCAAGCATGGCTTCCATACTCCTTTCCAAATTAGATTTTTCTTCAGTTGGTGGAACAGGAAAAGGAGTATATGAATCCAAATCGGAATAAAAATTGTGGACAAGGTGATTGAAAATTTAATTTGGGGAGGTGAATCCCCATGAACTCTGTGAAGAGTGAAAATTATTTTGAAAATTATAGTAATAAGATTGAGGATATTGGTCATATTGAGTCGGATAATCCCAATCCGGCATATATGGTTGGTTTATATTGTACATAGTCGGGTCGGAGTTATCCGAGTCAAATGAGGTTGGGGTGAAATATGGATTCATATTAGGATTAAAAAAATTGTTGTTATTAAAATCTATTTTATAATTTACAAAAAAGAAAACAATCAAACAAACAAACAAATAAAGAAAAAGAAAACAAGCCTATGCTAGGGTTGACTTAGACCTAGATGACCCCTAACTGATTAGACTGTCCACGGGGGGTATATTGTCGGAATCTGATCACGAGTTAATCGGTCAGGTAGGGGCAAGATTAGTGAGAGGTATCCGTGCCGGAGCAACGGGTCTAATTATGCCAAATCATTATTCTTCAAGGTTTCGCCTCTCAATCTCCAACCTTAGATGCCGATTTGACAAGAGTCAACTTCAAATAACTTTCCCCTTAGGTCAATCTCTTAAATGAGTCCGAGATGTCCCTAGGGTCCAACGTCTAGCAAATTTTATTTAGGCTTGGGTTGTGTGAGTGTTGAGGTGATTTTTGGGTTAAGGAAGGGTAATGACTTCCCTACCTTATGTTATATTGGGTTTTGCCTTTAAGTTCAATTCGTGCAAGTGTGCAATATAGATAAGAATGACACACAAAGAAAGTAAATCACCCAAGTGTTAGTCCTAACTATATGCAATGTAATATGTACACCTCCGTCAAGATCACAACAACACAAGAACAAAAAACAATATATTGAAATGAAAATTGACACGTGCCTAGATGCAAATGTCTAAACCATTTTAGAACATCCAATTATCGTATTTTAGTTCTTAAAATTATTACAGTGTACAGGTAATATAAATAAAAACTAGCAGCAGAGTATAAGAATATACCAGAATTTACCCAACCACACAAAAATAAGTGTGGACTTCTGCAATGCTAAAAAAATTGACCTGTACACCAAAAAATAAAGAAGAAAAGTTAACAAAAATATGAAATCAAACTGTTCCCATCCCCGGCAATGGCACCAAAATTTGGTCGGAGGAAAATCGCGCACAAAAAGTGTATGTTCTGAAATCAATATTTAAAGTGTTTGTGATTTGGCTTCCTCGATACTTCTGTTATAACATAGAGGCTAAACGGGTCAAATCCACAAGGACGGAAAGCGCTAGAAGCTTTACCAGAATGTTCACGTGTGTATTAAAGTTTCTTCAACGTTTTAAAGAATGAAAAGAAAAGAAAACAAAGAATGAAAAGAGAAGAATACGGTGAAATACGAAGAAATGGGAAACATGGAAGATAAGATATTTGTGGTTTTTGAAATATATCTAAAACAAATTAAAAAGGAAAGAAAACTCATGACTACTAACTACTAATGGCTCCACTAATCATGCTAACCTCTTAATGATAGTTGCCTCACATGTATCCTTGGCCATCACAAGTCCTTCGTTCAAGAGCGTTTTAAAGTATGACCCATATGATAACTCATCACATCCAAACTCACAAAACAAGTACAAGCTACACTTAAATCATCAAAACTAAACAAGAGTAAGCTGAAGTAAAGTAATGTTAGCTTGTTAGAGAGTTAGGATGTTAGAGTCCATCATCATGAGCTATCAATGGCTCTTGCAAGAGTAAGACTAAGTAGGGGCTATTAGATTCATGTGGATTATCAAGTAAGAATTTAGCAAGTTAGTGGTTAATAGTTAGTTGTCATGAGAGAAAATTAGCTAAACATGTAAAAGGAGTTAGAAAAAAGAAAACAAAGAGAGATGAAGAGAGCACTTTTCATAGATTGTCACCTTCTATTACAAGCATTCTTACTTTCCACTCATACACTACTCTCTTTCCTATTACAAGATCTATAAGAAATGAAAAATACAAAGGAGAAAAAAGAAGCATAACTAAACTAAACTACCTTAAATTACAACAAGGAAAAAACCCTAAAAACACCTCACAACTCCTGCTCCTTCATGCTCTGAAAATCTCAGGGTATTTATAGGCAAAACTGGGCACCGGGGTACAGGTACGGAGCCGCGCGTCAATTCTTGGGGCTCGGTTCCACACCAGATCCACAAAAATGCGGCCCAAGTCGCGTTTTCGAGGCTGTACCAGGGCGACGCGCGTAGTGTCGCCCGCTGCGCGCTGCCCATTTGTCCCCCTGTCAGCTGCATGTCCTGATTTCCAGATTTGGGCCCCCAGATTTGACGAAACTGCCCTCCAAGGTCAATGGCTATATTTGTAGGCTTTTAATCACCAATTAAATGGTGATTTTGGGTCTTCTTCTTCATTCATGCCATAGACCTAAAATCACAAAAGAACACCATAAATAGCAGTATTTATTATAAAATGAATGTGAAGATGTGGTATGAATATGCAAATTTTAGAGACTAATCACAACGACACCAAAATTTGATTGGGATGAAATCAGCACTTGAAAATGTGTGTTTTATGAAATCAATGTAAAAGAGTATGTGTGTGTGTGTGTTAATGTTCCATTGATACTTCTGTCATAGCATGATAGCTAAACGGCTCGAATCTACAGGGACAGGAGGCGATAGAAGCATTAATGATCCGTTTACGTATATTGTTAACAAGTTCTTCTTTGTTAAAGAATAAGAAAAAGGAAAGGAAAACTAGAAGTGATAGGTGGAGAAGGCAATGAAAACGGCGATGCAAAAAGAAGTTATTTTTGTGAGAGAAATAAAATAGAAAATAGAAGTGATAGTGAAACACAAAAGAAACAAGGAATATAAGCTGACTAAAACAAGGAGTGAAAAATGAAGATGAAAACATGGTGGTGAAGTGACTTAGAAAATGTAAGAGAAATGAAACTTGAGGTGAACGAAGAAGGTGATCAAAACATCGATTGAGAAAATGATAAAAACGGTTTTGAAATTGTTTTTTAAAAACAAACCAAAAAAGAAAAGAAGAAAAACTATGAAAGAAAAACTCATGGCTACTAACTACTAATTGCTCCACTAACATGCTAACCTCTTAGTGATAGTTGGCTCACATGGATTCTTGGCCATCATTAATCCTTGGCTTCAAGAACATTACAAAGCATGGTACATGAGCTTTTTTTGTTCACATCCATACACATCTATTCCACACAAGGTGTAAGCTACTATTAGATCATTATTGCAAGTTATCATGTAAGTGGTTCGATGTCAAAATGTTAGAATGTTAGAATCCATCATCATGAACCATCAATGGCTCTAGCAAGAGCAAGGCCTAATAGAGGTTATTAGATTCATGTGTGGTTAGTTGTTAGATTGTCATGAGAAGAAAAACTAGTTAAGCATCATGTAGATGATGGAGAAGATTATAATAGAGAAGAAAGAAGGCACCTTTACATAGATTGTCGCTCTCTATTACATCAATATCTCTCTCTCTCTCTCCACAAACTCAAGTTAGCCCTACTACAAGATCTAAAAAATAAAGAAAAATACAAAGAAAAGAAGAAGAAAACCTAAAACTAATCCTAAGGAGAGAAACCCTAATTCTCATTGTTCAACCTTTTTCTCGGGTCCAAAAATGCAGTATTTATAGGAAAAGGCAAGCTCTGGATGAGGAGGCAAAGCCACGTGTCAAAGATCGACGCGTGGGCCCACAATAGTACCACGAAAACGTTGCAAAAGCCGCATTTTTACGACAATACCAGGGACTTAGGTCCCTGGTTTTGGTTGTGGGTTCGTCCAGCTACTAGAACCTTTTATTTATCTCTGATTTTTGGTAAATTGGATCCGGGTTTCTTCAGACTCGCCCCCAATTTCTGGATCTAATATGTCTTCTAGAAACTCTCTAACTTGGCCTCTAAGAAATGAGATTTAATTACCTGAAATTGGGTTTAATTAGGCTATCATTACTCCTTTGCCCCTAGACTCTTTATTATCTGTAAAATAGACCAAAACATGGGTGAGAAGCATTATTTTATTCATAAATCGGTAGGGAAATGTGATGTAATGATGTAGAATCATAGAATACTCACCGGTCGATCGTAACAAGGAGCGGTCGACCGACTGGCTCAACCCAACTTTCTTTTGGGGGCGGATCTACCGAGCGGTCGACCAACCATAGAGAGGCCCTTCTCTATTTTGGGGGCGGTCGATCGGGCAGTCGACCGGCAACCCCAATGGTCAAAAATTTTACCGTTGGTCTGTCGATCGGGCGGCTGACCGACAGGCCAGTTTGGCCTGGGTTCTGCCTCTAATGGCTAGTTTTCTGAACCCCTGTAAATTGGGTTCATTTGCCCAATTTTTGTTAATATTTCAAGAGCAATTTTTCCCATCTTCTACAGAGTTTTAGCAATAAGTTTTTAAGGAAGTTTATGAGCTACAAAATTTATATTTGTTTTAATATTTTGGAAGATTAAAGAAAATCAAGTTTTAGAAATTCTATTTTTGTTCTTAAATTTCTTCATCTATCAAGAAGCTTTTCCTAAGAGTTTTCTTTGTGTTTCTTTTTCAAAATATTTGTTTACGCACATACTTGAGCTATTCATTCAAAATCTACCCTCTTATATTTTGTATTGTGAGAGGTGTTTTGTTTGTGATCTTTGAGATCACCGAGTTGTGTTTGTGATCTTTGGGATATCCAAATTGTAATTTTCTCTTTGCTTTGTGCTTGGCTTTGTGCCTACCCTCTTTTATAGAGGTGAGAAAGTTGGAGTTGTATACTCCTTGTTGTAATCGGTGTAATTTCTCGGTGGAGGTACCTTTATGGAAGGTCCTTGGTGGACATAGTAAAAATCCTTCTGTGTGAAGACGGGACGTAGAACGGTGGCTCGAACCTCGAAATATATCCTTGTATTTGCATTTGAATTTCTCAAATATCTCTATATATATCTTGCATTGTTATTATTACTCATGTCTATACATGCTTGGCATTGTTTATCTGCTCATACTTGTGTTCAACTAAGAGAGCTATTGAAGCACCTCAACTCTTAGTTTAGAGGAGTCGTGAGGAGAAGTTCTAGAGCCCTTCACAAAAAATTCATCTTTACTCTTGGTTACGTATTGTGTGTTAATGTAAAAGTTTTTAATTCTGTATTATTTGTCACTAGATTAGCGCTGCACCTATTCACCCCCTTTAGGTGTATTTTCACTTGGTATCAGAGCCTACGCTCCTGACATTCGGTTTAACCACCTAGGAGTGTGATCCTCTTATTGCTAATCTAGTTAATTGCTTTGCACATTTATTTGTTTACACTCGTGGATTATCTTGCACAACCCATGTTTGACTTTTCCAACATTGACATGTGAAAATTTAAGATGAGTGCTTACCTAAAAACCCTACGATTGCATGTTTATCTTGCCACTACCAAGAAATCTTTTGTTGATAATGGCAAGTACTTAGAGGCTAATGCATAAGCCATAGATGGACTAAAGCACACACTTAGTAAAGAATATATTTCTTTAATTTCTCATTGTGATTCCACTTTTGCAGTGTGGAACACTTTGATCTCTCACGAGGAACAAGCTTCACACGATGTTGAGAGAAAATCTATTGGAGATGAGTCCGAGCAAGCATGCCACATGGTCCAAGAGGATGACTCCCTTGAAATAAATTTAAATTCTCATCTATATGATCGTGCTAGCTCTTCTAATGATCATGATAGTATGGATGAACATGCTTTGAATAAAGAGCTTTTCGAGTTTTGTGAAAACTTGCTTTTGATATATAAGATTTTGAAAAACAAAAGTTTTGATTTAAAAAAAGAAAATGAGATGTTGTTTTTAAAACTCAATTTGGTTTTAAAGGAGAAGGTTGAGGTTTCAAGTGAAATGGATTCCTTGAAAGCCCAACTTAATATTGTTTTGAAAGAGAATGAGCTTTTGAAAAACAAAAATGATTTGGATGTTGTTTTGAAGAAAAATGATGTTTTATCTTCAAAACTTGATTTTATTTTAAAAGAGAATGATTCTTTGAAAAACAAAATAGTTTTGACTTCTAAAGAATTGGAATGCATTTCTTTAGAAAATGTTTTTAAAAAATGATTTTGCTTCTCATTCTTTTCATGATTTTATTGTATCATCTTCTTATGATAAGAATTTTATTTCTATTGCTTGCCCCACTTCTTCTATTGATAATGATGTTTGTGTTTTGAAGAAGAATGTTAATTGTTTATGCTCTACTTTGAGCCAATGTGCTAGTAATCACAAGAGGTTAGAATCCATGTTTCACAAGAAACATGCTTTACATTTGCATGCACACCCTTGATGGCATACACATGCTCATCATAATCACCCACATGACTCTATGTATGCTAGAGTGTACACTTGTACACATAGGGTCTGTTTGGATTTAAGGAATTGGTGTGAAGTGAGGAAGTAGGAAGTAAGATTTATTTCCTTTAGGAAAAAGGGAAATGAGTAGTAAGTTTTCTGGTGTTTGGATGATTGTTGGGAAGTGTGGTTTGGAAAATGTTTTGTCGTTTCCGGTGTTTGGATGGTAATGAAAAGTGGAAGTGGAAAAGTTGACCACAAAGTTGACCGCAAAATAATATTAAAATAAAAATTAATTAAGAAAAATAAAAAATAGATTGTAATTAGAATGCAAGTGAGATTTACTTGACCAAAAAATTAACTGTTTTATGCTATAACTTATTATAAATGAGATTTACATGACCACAAAATTAACTGTAGCACTCTGGAAGTGAGAAAATGGTTATGTAAAAGAGAGATGAAAAAGGGAAATGGGGGTTTTCTTATTTTCCTTTTCCGGTGTTTGGATAGATAGGGAAATGAGCAATTATACTTTCCCACTTCCCCACTTCACTCGGATTCCTTGAATCCAAACAGCCCCATAGTGGTCGTATGGGCCACCTTGCAAAATTTTATTTTGATAGGTTAAATGCTTTAAATTTTGCAAGTAAAAATGTTTGGATTAGGAGAAACACTAACCCCCATAAACCCAAGAAAATTTGGGTACCAAAATCTATTCCTATTTCTTTGGATGTAGGTATGGGCTCTCACAAGACATGAGAGATTTGGTGTCTTAATGGTAGATGCAATCGGAGCTCAACGGAACTTAAATTGATGGATCACTATCAAGGAGTTTTGGTGGGAGGACTATCATATGTGGAGAGGTGGAGATTAGTTCAATTAATTTTGGTAACTATCTCTAACTTCTATTTTATTATTTTTATATATCATGTTTAGCTTTACATGCTTTCATATTGGAAGATTTTAGCATGTCATAGTTTTAATGTTCATTATGATTAAATGCAATATTTATTAGATTTGTGATATACATTTATAGTATTTGAGTTACACCCATATTTAGATGATTTATATCTTTGTATTCTTAATTATTATTTAGCTATTGTCTATATCTTAGTGTTGATAATACTTACATTTGTACTAATAATTTCACAATCATGTTTTGATTTCTTATGCATTTCATATTTTGTTTACATGTTTAGATAAAATTTTGTTAAAACTTGTGATTATACTTTTACAATTAGTGAGCTACACTTGATTCTTATGTTTGCGTGCTTTATTGCTCATGTGTACTTATTACATGTACGTGTATAACTAGTTTTGATGATTATTGCATTTATACTTGTAATCTTATATTTGTTTTTATATCACCTTGTACATGTTTTCTTAAAAATGTGTTTAGCTTCATATATATATAAATTTTACCAAAACTATATGATATACATGTTCTATCCTTGAGTCACTTGCATTATATGCCATGTACCTTATTGTAGACTCAATTCATGTTTGGGATAAATATATATGTTTTTGTTTTGATAAAACATACATATTCCTTGAAGCTTGTTTAGTTTTTGATGAAAATAGAATTTTTCATATTTTATGGTTTCATATTTATGAAAAAATTTAATATATTTTTGATGAAATTGAACTTCATTGCTTTATCTCCATGTATATATTTCTTATATAATTTTTGTGCACTCGATATCATTTGTTTACTCATAATTTTGGATTCATGAGAATCTATGTTCTTCATAGTTCTTTGAGTGTCAATTTTTGGGTATTTAGCATATTTTCATGGGATACATTTATGTTTGTTCCTTACTTGAAGGATTTCGTACTAGTTTTCAAAATTACCTTAAAACTAGATTTTTTATTTTTCACTTGGTAGAGTTTTCAAGTTATACTATATTATTTTCAAAACGCTATTTTTAAAACTTCTACCCTTAAAGGGCGGTTGGTTGGGCGCATGCCTTGCATGCTCACATTGAATATCTTTTTAAACATATGCATGATAGGGTGGATGTTATGAGTTATACATAATTTTTATGATATTTTATTTTTGTATACTCATGTTTTTATATATATGTATGTATCATATTTCAATTGGTATTTAAATTGATCATATATATATATATATATATGTGTGTGTGTGTGTGTGTGTGTGTGTGTGTGTGTGTGTGTGTGTGTGTTCTTGTGCCAAATTAACAATGGTTACACATATATGTTCTTTATAGCACAAATTATTTTATGCTAAGCTTGATTTAGTTCTAAATGTTAATTAATATCTTTTACAAGTTTATGAATTATTTTTGTTGGTATTTCAAAAAGAGAAGAAAAATTATTGATTTTATTTTAATAGGTATCTTCCTCACTCTTTTTGAGAAAAATATTTTATTTTAGAAAATGCCTATATTTTTCATATTGATATCAATTTTTTATAATTGGTATCAATATTGCAAAATGATTTAGAATTCAAAAAGATTGATATCATGGATTTTATTTTCAATTAATATACTTTTTATATGATATTCATGTTGTTTTTCAATTGGTATATTTGTATGGTATCAAAAATGTCTTTCTACTTTCACTTTCAATTGGTATTTCCGATTGACATATTTGTTGTTAAATTGGTATTTTATTTCAATTAATAGTTTTACTTTAAATTAGTTTTTACCCCTTTGTTGATGATTGACAAAAACGGGAGAATCATTTGAGAGTTTATATATGCATGTTTTAGTTTTATGCATATATTTTGTTTTGATATCTAGTTTTTGATATCATGTTTTGCTTTCGATATCTAGAGTTCTTAGTGCATATCTTTTCAATTAGTATCAGAACATGTTTAAATGCTTGTTTTTATGAAAGGATTTCTTGAGTTTCATATGTTTAGGTTTCATATGGTTAGGGGGAGAATGATTTATATATGTTTCTGTTTTGATTTACTCGGTACCTAAAGCTAATTGCATATCTATATGATTGTTATGATTGGTATCATGCGCCTACATTGAAAAATCTATATGTCTATGTTGTGCATGAGTTACGGGAGAGCTTCTATGAAGCTTATTATTAATCTATGCATATATAACTTCATGAGTTTTGTCATCATCAAAAAGGAGGAGATTGTTTGCCCAAATGCCCATCACTCTAGTTTTGATTATGATTAACTCATGTAATTATAATACTAATGACTT
The DNA here is from genome assembly GCA_038442645.1 of Agave tequilana. Classification (NCBI taxonomy): domain Eukaryota; kingdom Viridiplantae; phylum Streptophyta; class Magnoliopsida; order Asparagales; family Asparagaceae; genus Agave; species Agave tequilana. Next base: position 31,183 of record JAVJIF010012204.1, on the reverse strand, counting down.
GTGTATACTAAGTTTCAGATACAGGGCAAGATCATAGTTGGTGATTAGCTTCAACAAAGACTCGAAGTCAAGATTCGAAGCTATCACGTGTTGATTTAAGAGATCATACTTAGGATCACATCAAGTACTCAAGATGGAGTCAAGCTCTATGGATTGTATTTGGATCAAGTCGACTTGGAGAATAAGATTTACAAGAAGACTTTAGTCTAGATTTGTTTAGTTTAGATCTTGTGTAAGAATAGATTAGTTTTGAATTGCACAAGTATATACACACACAAATTTATAGTTTTTGGTTTCTGTTTAACCGTTTTAGATTCAAAAGATTTTTTGTTTACATGATTTACATCCCAATATAATACGTTTCATGGTTTATATATGCATTGGATTCTATCTACACGTATTAGAGCTTTGTTATTTAGAAAAACTTATTTATATAAGTTTTGAGTTATTGTTTATCATGTATACGTTTTTAATATATCAAGTATACATTCTTTAGTTTAATGAATAGATTTCATCAAAAGAAGTTTACATAGTTTATATGTACATTGGATCTCATCCATATACATTGATGGTTCATATATGTTTATATAAACTTATTTTGATGTATCTAGTTCATGTGTTTAAATTTATTTTTATCAAAATTTATTTTGGTATTTTTTGTCAAAATAAGTATATATCATTTACAATGTGTATTGAATTCTATCCATACACACTATGCTTCAAATGTATTTCAATATCTTATTTTTGTATCTAAACAAGTTTTAGAGAAATCGAATTTTCATTTCAAAGTTTGGTATTTGAAAATATGATTTTTGGTTTATGCTTTAATTTTTAAACCTCAAAAATAGTTCACATTGTTTGTAATATGTGTTGATTTTTGATTATACATATTTGTACTTCAAAGTATTTATATAAACTTATTTTTGTGAAATTTTTGAAGTTTTATTAGAATTTTTATGGGTTTATGTTGGCTTTTAAACCCTGAAAATCCTGTTTTTGGGCTGCTTGTGGTCGAGTGACCGGTCGACCGAAGCCTGGCTCGGTCGAACGACTGGTCAATCGATGTGCACAGATACGTGCACAAGCCCAGAACCTTAGCTTGGTCGACCATAGTAAGGAGCGGTCGACCGAACGGTCGACCGACTGGCTCAACCCAACTTTCTATTGGGGGCCAGTCGACCGCTCCCATAGAGACGCCCTTCTCTGTTCTGGGGGCGGTCAATGGGCGGTCGACCAAGAACCCCAGCAGTCAGAAATCTGACCGTTGGTCGGTCGACCGATAGGCCAGTTTGGCCTGGGTTCTGCCTCTAACGGCTAGTTTTCTGAACCCCTATAAATTGGGTTCATTTGGCCAGTTTTTGTTGAGACTTTTAAGAGCAATTTTCCTCATCTTCTATAGAGTTTTAGCAACAAGTTTTTAAAGAAGTTTTTGAGCTACAAAATCTATATTTGTTTTAAATTTTGAAAAATTAAAGAAAATTAAGTTTTGTGAATTCTAGTTTTGTTCTTAAATTTCTTCACCTATCAAGAAGTTTTTCCCAAGAGTTTTCTTTGTGTTTCTTTTTCAAAAACTTTGTTTACACACATACTTGAGCTATTCATTCAAAATCTATCCCTAGGATCTTGTATTGTGAGAGTTGTTTTGTTTGTGATCTTTTAAGGTCACCAAGTTGTGTTTGTGATATTTGAGATCACCAAGTTGTAATTTTCTCTTGCTTTGTACTTAGCTTTGTGGCTACCCTCCTTTTTAGAGATTAGAGAGTTGGAGTTGTATACTCCTTATTATAATCGGTGTAATTCCTTAGTGGAGGTTCCTTTGTGGAAGGTCCTTTGTGGACATAGTGAAAATCCTTTTGTGTGAAGGCGGGATGTAGAACGGTGGCTCGAACCTCGAAACATATCCTTATGTTTACATTTGAATCTCTCTATCTCTCAACTCTCTCTTTCTTTATATATTGCATTGTTAATATTGCTCATATCTATGCATGCTTGGTATTGTTTGTGTGCTCACGCTTGTGTTCAACCAAGAGAGCTATTGAAGTACCTCCATTCATAATTTAGAGGAATCTTGAGGAGAAGTTCTAGAGCTCTTCACGAGAAATTCGGCTTCACTCTTGGTTACACGTTGTGTGTTAGTGTAAAAGTTTTTAAATCCGCATTATTTGTCATTAGATTAGCACTACACCTATTCACCCCTCCTCTAGGTATATTTTTAGATTCAACTTATTTTGATGCTCCAGATTTTACTAATGATTTTGCAGGCTCTTCAACTCATCATGATTCTATAGATATTGGTGACAACTAGATAGATGAATGTATTACTATGTTTTGTTATTTATGTTTGCAGTATTATGAATTATCTTTGAATAATATGTTTGAAATTTTATTCTCATCAAATTACCTATCGTTCCATGAAGCTTGACATGGATTATACTAATGATGGAGTTAAAATTAAAATCGGAGATATTTGCATACCAGATAATGGTACAACGCACATTGCTCTCAAAGATCAAAGGTATTTGTCTGACTTAAAACCAACAAATGCAATTATCAATACTATATCAAGTCCTGTAGACTTGATTGAAGGAACTGATAAAGCCAGCTTCATATTGCCAAATGAAACAAAAATTTTTATATATAATGCTTTGTTTTCACCAAAGTCCAAAAAAAAATTGTTGAGTTTTAATGAGATATATCTTCAAGGATATGATACTTAATCTGCAATTAAAGCAAATATGAAGTGTATATATCTTACTACCTATATATCAGGAAAGAAGTGTATACTAGAAAAATTATCAAAGCTTTCTTTTGGATTGCGTTATACATATATAAATGTGATTGAGTCACATATGATAGTTAAATAAAATCCTAAAATGTTAAGTTTATGGCATGAATGTTTAGGTCATCCTGGTTCAATTATGATGCGAAAAATTATTAAAAATTCATATGGACAAATCGTGAAGTGCCAGAAGATCCTATAAACTTGTAAAATTTCATGTGAGACTTGTTCTCTTAGGAAATTGATCATGAGATCATCACTACCTAAAATTAAAATTAAATCACCTACATTTCTTGAATGTATTCAAGGTGATATATGTGGGTCTATTCACCCACTATGTGAACCATTTCGATACTTTATGGTATTAATAGATGTCTCTAACAGATGGTCACACGTTTATCTATTATCGTAATGTGGCATTTACGAAATTTCTTGCTCAGATAGTAAGATTACAAGCACAATTTCCTGATTATATAATCAAGAAAGTTGACTTGATAATACTGGTGAGTTTACTTCTCAAGCTTTCAATGATAATTGTATGTCAATCGGGATTACTGTTGAGCATCTTGTTGCTAATGTACATACACAAAATGGTTTGGTTGAATCATTGATTAAGCGCCTCCAGCTTATTTCTAGACCATTAATAATGAGAACAAAGCTTCTTATTTCTGTGTGGGGTCATGCAATTTTACATAATGCGACATTAATTCACATCATACCAAGTGCATATCATGAGTACTCTCTATTACAATTGACATTTCGTCAAGAATCAAATATTTTCCCTCTAAAAATCTTTGGTTGTCCGGTATATGTACCAATTACTCTACCATAATATACAAAAATGGGTCATCAAAAGAGACTGAAAATATATGTCGGGTATGAATCCCCTTCTATCATATGGTATCTTTAGCCTCAAACCGCTGATGTTTTCACGGCTCATTTTACCGACTATCATTTCAATGAGAAAATTTTCTCAGCATTAGGGGGAAGAAAAAGAAACAGCTGAAAAATAAAATTACATGGAGTGAACCGTCTTTGTTGCATCTTGATCCTTATACAAAACAATGTGAGAAGTGCAAAAGATTTTGCATTTACAAAAAATAGCAAATTAATTGCTAGATGCATTTACTGATACAAGAAAGTGACTATATCTACATACCAGCTGCAAATGCTCCTGCTCGGATTGAAAACCCAAAAGGACAATCCGAAAATGAAGCCACTAATGAGCCACTTTGAAGCCTGGTAGACTAATCGGTTCCAAGAATAAAAATCCTCAAAAAAAGAGAGCAGATAAACATGATGATCCTAATATGAAAGAATGTGTTATAGAAGAAACACAAAATAAGATAAATCAAGAGATAGAAAATCCTGAGTGTATAGAAAATCATGAATCTCAATTAATTATGTTAATCCAAAAAAATTATGGAATCGAAGTGAGATAAAAATATTAAGAAAAATATTTTCTTATTCCGTAGCATATGATATTGTTAACGAAAGCGAGGATCTTGAACCAAGATCTGACGCTGAATGTCAAAATATACACGATTGAATTAATTGAAAAGACGATATGCAGGCTGAATTAAATTCACTCAATAAGCGTAAAGTATTTGGGACCTGTTGTCTTCACGCCTGAAGCCGTAAGACCTGTGAGATATAAATGAGTTTTGTGTGAAAATGTAATAAAAAAAAATAAGATTGTAAGATACAAAACTTGACTTATTGCACAAGATTTTTCACAAAATTCTAGAATTGATCATGAAGAAACGTATCTCCAATAATGGATACAATTACGTTTAGATATTTAATCAGCCTAGCAGTTTTTAAAATTTTAAAAATGCATCGTATGGATGTTGTTACAGCTTACTAATATGGATCACTTGATAGTGATATTTATTAGAAAATCTCTGAAAGATTTAAGATGCCTGAAGCATCAAGTTCAAAACTCAAAGAGTTATATTCAACTAAATTACAAAGATCATTATATGGATTAAAGAAATCAAGACGCATGTATAATCGCTTAAGCGAGTATTTATTAAAGGAAGGATATATGAATAATCCTATATGCCTATGTGTTTTTATAAAGAAAACAACATCTGAATTTATTAGTATTGCTGTTTCTGTTGATAATTTAAATATTATTGAGACTCTTAAAAGAAATTTTAGAAGTAATGATATACTTAAAGAATGAATTTAAAATTAAAAACCTTAGAGAAATCAAATATTGTATTGGTTTACAGATTGGCACCTTCAAAGTGAAATAATTTTGCATCAATCAAACTATACTGAAAAGATTTTGAAACACTTTAACATGAATAATGTAAATCCTTCAAGTACCCCAATGGTTGTTAGATCATTAAATGTGAAAAAAGATTCATTTCGCTCTCATGAAGATGATGAAGAGGTTATTGGTCCTGAAGTGCCATACCAAAAATCCAATTAGAGCTCTTATGTATCTTGCTAACTATACCCGACCAGTATAGCATTTAATTGTGTATGTGAGGGGAAATAGTCATATACATGTACTACAAAATAGAACAAATTTTATTTGTATACATATAAAACCTTACAATAATTGTATATACTAGTATTTCAACTTCCATCATACCCATTTGTGTATCTATAAGTAATTACTTATGTACACTTACAAATACTAATAAATAATTAAATTAAAGCAAAAATTGTAAAGTGTTGGCAAGATATGAAGAGGGGTGGGAATGATGTGGTTGATTCATGGGGTGCCTTGGGAAGAGGAGTGATGTGTTGGCTTGAATTGATGATTTTGGAAAAAGATGGAAACCAAAATAAGTTGGAAAATAAAGACTTAAATAAAGCCCTTTCTTTTTTCCTTATTCATTTCAGCCCAAAATTTTCCCTCACCTCTCCTGCACCTGTTCATCTTCTCCCATTCACAACAAAATTTGCTCGCATCCTTCTCTATTCCTCTTGATGAAAGACTCAAGGTAAATCCTCTCTTCTTTTCTTTCTTCTTTCTTCTTTCTTATCCCTCTCCCTTCCTCTCCCTCTCTCACACCCTCTCACCCTCTCTTTATCTGTCTTTCCTCCCCACCCGCACCGACAGTGATGGCCTATAGGGCAGCGGCAGGCCAGCGAGGGCGGCCAGACGCGCAGCTTGGGCAAGTGCGGACAAGGCCGAGGAGGGGATAGGTGGTGGCGAGTGGGGTGCTAGGTGGTCGGAATCCAAGCTCCGTCAAGTGGAAAATCAGCAACCCTAGGGTCTAACTCAAGACTAGATTATAGTTGAAGGTAAACCATCAAATTTTCCCCTGAATTAGAGATTTATTTAACATCAATTATTAACCCTAGGCCTAGTCATAAATAAAATTGTGTTACGGGGGAGGACACAGACGAAATCACTCACCGGAGCACTCGTCGAAGACTCGGTGAGTAAACAACATATCAACAAATTAAGTTTTTGGCATTGCTAGATCCCGAGTGAATAAAGTATGAAATTAAAAAGGAATTGAGAGGAATTCAAAGATAATTTCATGTAATATTAAAGTAATGTAGTAACCCTAACCCTAACCCTAACCCTTAGCGTTAATTCCCAACAATGGGTGAGTTGAAATGTTTAGCCCTATAGTAGAGTTCTTGAAGTGACTAACTAATGACTTCTTCATGATTATGTAAATTGAACCAATATTGAGATGTTGTTAAATTCCAAGTATTGTGCCATATTGATAAACTTTAGGGATACATGATCATATGTATATCATTCTAAATCCAACCTAAATAGACACGACGAGTAAGACTTTGGCTATTATCTATTAACGAGAAGGAAAAAAAATGAAAACCCTATATTGGTTTATGTTAAACCCTTAATATGGTAATAATTCTATGTAACATGGATTTTGCATATCATAGAGGTTGATACATGTGTGTTGTGCGTGTGTGTGTATAACCGATATGAAACTATTTACTCATTTCCATATGATACAAATATTATGTATATGTGTATATAATATTTGTGTGATATGTGCTATGTTTGTTATAACAGAGGAAGGGGCTAGATGGTAGCCAGCAGGAGTGAGAAGATGGTGATGTGTGTGTAGACGTGCACATATACTACATAACGGAGGAAGGGAATGGACGGAAGCCGGCAGGAAGGGAAAGACGGTAACACACACACACACACACACACACACATTCTACATAAAGGAGGAAGGGATCAGGGAGCCAGTATGAGGGGAAGACGGGGGTTTACTACTATACTATATACGAAGGAAAGGGCCGGGTGGGAGCCGATAGGGGGAGACGGAGAATCTTAAGTTAAAATTGTAGTTATATACATAGAGATAATAAAGAAATAACTAAAGAAGCATTCATGGTAGTTGAGACATCTAACTAAAGTTTTAGAAGCCCCTAAGGTGAGTAAGGGAAGGTGGTTCTGTGGCTAGATTGAATTCTCATTTATTTTATGATTCATTTAATAACACTCCTAAAGATAGTTAATGATATAGTCTTAAATTCAAACCTTAAATTAGTTTACTCACTGAGCTGTTGAGCTCATTCCCTTTAATTATATATATTTCAGGTTTAGGCAGAGGTAAGGGGCTGGCATTGATGTTGGAGAGCTCTGTGTTGGGAATGAATGACATCTTTTGGTTTGCTTGCAATCGCCCACATGATTCATGTTTTTCTTACTTTTGGGAACTCTACTTATCATATGTATATGTATGGAACTTGTTAGATGTAACTTGTACATGGTGATATTTTTGGGAACATGGACATTTTGTGTGTGTAATATTTTGGGTAAGGACTGGTTGTTTACTTTGGCAATGATGAGAATAAAACTTGATGTTGTTGGTATTATGATATATTGAGTCATATTTGGATAGAAGTAAAGAAATGCAGAATTATGTGATGAGATTGTGGTACTTATTTTATATTTACTTGATGTATGAGTAGATCGTGTGAGCGGAAATGTTTATTTGCTAATAAGTAGGTCGTGTGGGCCGAAACTATTATTGTATGTTCTGCGCAGACCTATATTTTAAGGGAGATGCTGCTAAAAATTTTAAGAAGATAAGGAGATTATGGATAAATTGGCAAGTGATTAGATTAATCATTTAATTAAAATTAAGATCGTTACAGTTGGTATCAGAGTTGTGATTTAGATAAGGTTAATCTAGATAGGTGTAATGAGTTAGGATTGATTGTGTAATTGTGTGCAAATTGTATGTATGTTTGTCTAACTAATGCGGGTAGTATAGAGGGGTAGTGGGTTCTTACACATATGATTAATCTTGAAATGCGAGATATTTGACCATTCTCTTACGTTCGAACTTGGGTACCCGCATACCCTAATTTGGATGGATTCTCTAAGAGTGTGGGCCCTTTGTATGGATCACCAGCGGTATGAGACACTAGATAAAAGAGTGGCTAAAATATCAAACAAGTCAGAGTTAATTCAGAACATAAGACATCCAAGTCATATAATAAACCTTGGAAGATAGAAATCGAAAAGAATTAAGAATAATAGAAGAATTTTAGAATTGATGGTTTCATTGCAGTTATTTGATTTTGAGGTCTTGATATAAATAGGCCAATATGATACTTTACTTCTGTAGATGGGGATTCAGATATGCCAGAATTATTATCTGATAGCTCAGGACTGGAGAGTTCAAGTTTGGATAGCGGACACTATAGACTGGGGTTATCAGTAGGATGAGACTTATCCAGAAATGATTTTTGCTAGCTCTATGGATAGTGATGATACGATAAGCTTGGTGGGACAGGAGGATATGGATGTGTTGAGTGATGTTGAGTACATCATAAGAGACATTATCGATGACTGATGCACATGATGATATAGTTGATGATGAAGTAGAGTCTCAAAGAAAAGTTTTCTTTGGAGGCATTTAGTGGAACTCTACCTGGGCTCAGAACTGAGACTTATATGATGATCATGATTACTGGAGATACTATAATGAATCCACGACATAAAGTGAGGACCCTGAAGAAAAGAACTGTCACGCCCCGATCTCGCGGGTACGGAGACATTACTGCGATGTATATACGCAGGTCAAAAATGCATTCACATATATATGCTACGCATCAGTATATACAAGAATCAGAGTACGAAAGTACGTGGTGCATTATACATTCCAACATATGAGTACAATTACAAAGTTATCACAGGATATGACACAATATTACAAGAATGTACATCATTGATAGGCGCAAATGTGAGAATACAAAAAGATATACAATTTTGAATAGTACTAAAGACGCTCACAAGTTATAAAAGGAAAATTTTGTTGACACTCTGAAAAGACAAATTCTTAGACAGTATTTCAACCAGTCTGAATGATGTCTAAACATGTCGACATTTACAGAAGATGAGTCGCGAACAAGCTGATGACCAGTTTTTACCCATCCTCAAGGGACAAAGCAACGAATCGAACCTTATTGATCCTATGAAGTAGAGTAAGCCAAGTATTCCCTTTAAAAAGGTTTATGTAGACCTATGAGGCTAAGTTAGCTCAACACTTAGCCTCACATGAACCCAAGAGGCTAGCCTCGCCTAAGAGGCTAAGTTTATCTAGCTTCGCCTTGAAGCTCTTCATACCCCCGAAGAGAGCTAATTATTAGCTTCATCTAAAACTCTACATAGTCTCGCTAACTTCTAACTTCGCCTGAAGCTTAGCACAGCTCTGATGAGAGCTAACTTCTAGCTTCGCCTGAAACTTTACAGAGCTCTGTTGAGAGCTAACTTCTACCTTCGCCTGAATTTAATTCTAGCTTCGCTTGTAGCTCCGTGATAACTTCACATAAACCTCTTCATAAGCTTCACAGAGAGCTAACTTGTAGCTTCGTCTGGAGCTAATACAAGCTTCACTTGAAGCATTGTGATAGCTTCGCTTGAAGTTTTACTCATCCCTGCTGGAGGGTTTTTTAGGTCAATAGTTGACCAAGTCATTAGTGGGTTAACCCCACTACTTTAATGGGGTTAATGCCACTTGAAGTGGGCAATTACACCCGCCCACTTCATCACACATTAAGTGAAGACAGACGAGTTAAGCAGCCGTTAAATAGGCTCACGTGAGCCTGTCTAGCTTCGTGCGAGGCCTATATTTAGCTTCACATGAAGCTTTATAGCTTCACGCGAAGCTTACAATAGTCTCAGGCGTGAGGCTAGCATACTATTTCACTCTTACTGAATTTTAGGGACAGTTACACCCCTGAGAGCCTATAAATAGCTCATTCTTAGGATGAGTCAAGTCTGGTTGAAAAAGACATTGGATAAGAGATTTCAAAGTGACATCCAGAGCATCTTGAGCATCTCAGAGCACTTTGACAAATCAAGAGATCTACCCGCTCGCTTTCAAGAATTCAGAGAATCACTTCTCTAATCTTACATGAATAAATTCAGGATGCTAATACCCTAAGATCTTCCTCTCTCAAGATATCTCCGGAACCAGGCGAGAAGGTATTCCTTAAGACTCGATCGATTGCATCGTCAACGGAATAAAGTGGTCGCGCCCTGATCAGACTTCTACCAGCACACTTCCCCAGAATCTCAGAATAGAGTTTCTTGTAATTTTCTTTTTATTAGTTGTAATTTCTCTTCAAAATTTTGTAAGTTTTCCCACATTCAAATCAATAAAAATAAGATGGCGACTCCGCTGGGGAACTGTTTCTCCACTTTTGAGAATCAAGTGTCGCAATGCGACGTTGGGTCTACTGCAGAGGCCCCGATCATTCACTTTAACCAGGAGAGATTCGAATAAGTTCTCTCTGGGGGTAGCACAAATCCCCTGCATGTGCGCAAGCACAGGAAGGTCAGCGTAGCCAGAGCCCCTCTGGTTACCTCTTGAAAGTAAGTCCCTGGTGAGACAAGTAAGGCTCTTTGCGAGTCTATTATAGTCTCAGCGAGGCTAAACAAATTCTGTTTGAGTCTAGTACAGTCTCAATAGAGACTAATATAACCTCGTGCAATCGTTCTAACGTTGCGCATGAGGCTATAAAGGTTCCCCGTAAACCTAAAATAGCTTTGCCAAGATTATGTGGATTGCAAAATCCTTAATGTCAAGCAAGGCTAGAAAAAAAATTCTCTTGATAAAGCTTCATACGAAGCTAACTCAGCTCTTCACAAGCTCAGCCTTGCCTATTATGCGAGGCTAAAGCCAAAGCACCTTTGTGTGCTGATAGCGTCGCTGATGCAGTTTTGCTCCCATTGCCAATAGTAAGGGCTGAAAAAGTTCTTAACCGCTCTAGAACTAAAACACTAAGTGCTAATAATGTTAGCCACGAGGATAAAAATAAAGCACCACTCAATGCTAACAGGGAGGCTATTTCAACTTCGCTCAAAGAAAGAGCTCTGCTACTAAGCTTACCTTCAAAGGCGTAGCTAGAACAGTAGCTTCACCTTGCGAAGCTATTCGAGCTTCGCCTACAGCCAAGATAGCCATTTTCAAGATTAGGCCTAAGGCTTTCAGCCTAAGCAGGCTAGCTTTCAACCTCCCTGAGTCTCCATGTTGGATCGGTTGAGTTTAGTTAACAAAGACTAGCGACTAGCGAGATTATCTGAGCAACAAGCAGAAGAGCCAGTTCACTTCTCATCGTCCTAGTATGGACGGCAGGATGTCAACTTGTGATGGTCCACTCTGTCCATTGTTATTGGGGATAATTCTCACAACTTCTCCTCCAAGCCAGCAATCGGTGTTCAACCTGTTGTCAATCCAAAGTTCTGAGAAGCCTAAGTCTCAGAAGATGTGTAGGCTATCTAACATTACTGAAGACTAAGCCTCAGACGCAGGTGTAGCTGTCTAAAATTTACCGAAGACAAGTTATCAGATAGCAGAGTCTATACTCCAGACGCGAGGCTAATCATAGCCATTCATATAATGCCAAGACGTAAGCTTGAAGCCCGTGCCTCAGCATCACTATAGTACCAAGACGCGAGGGTCGAAGCCCGCATCCTAGCTTCACTGTAATGACCAAGACACGAAGCCCGAAGCCCGCGTCCTAGAATCACTACAGTGCTAAGACGCAAGGTTCAAAGCCCGCGTCTCGATATCACTGCAATCTCAAGATGCAGAGTCCGAAGCCCGCGCCTAGCAGAGTTCGAAGCCCGCGCCTAGCAAGGTTCAGAGTTGGCAACCAAAACGCGAGGCTCGAAGGTCGCGTTTCAACTACAGAGAAACCCTGTGTCTCGGTTATAACTACCCTAATTACTGGGTAAATTACTGCCCACATAATGAGGGGAGTTAACCCCATTATAGAGGGTTTTTAGGGGACAGTTTTACCCCTGAAACCCCTACATGTAGCCTAGTTTGCTACTGAAGAGGGATCAGAAAATCAGAATCGGTCGGAAGTTTTGGGTAAAAAAGATTAGATAGCATACTTTTGGTCAGATTCTCTTAGTCTGAGGAATACTGAAGAAAGAGTTGAACTCTTCTAACAACTTGCTGAGTACAAGTTTATTTTTGCCTCAAGTCTCTTTGAGATTTCATTAAACAAGAGTTGTGCTACTCCATCCATAGTCCGAAGAGAAGATTTCCCAGAAGATAGTGACGTTCACCCCGTCAACGAAAAACAAGATTCACTTTTCGCTACTACATCAAGAACCTAGCATTAAACAAAGAGAAGATTTGAGCTTGAATATCTTCTCTCTCTCTTGTGATCAGAATTTTTGATATTATTGTAATCTTTCATTGATTCAAGAAAATTTTATTATAATCCCCTAAATCTTTCCCGAGCCAAACAAGAGATGGCGACTACTTTCTCTACTGATGAGCAAGTCGTGGCGCAAGGTGATGTCACCTTCATGGGAAGAATGGTCGAATTACTTGTCGTGGAACTCGATCAGGAAAAGTATGAAGAGTTTCTCTCTTCTGGCTCCAAGAGCCCTCGGGCATGGCAGTACCGTAAGGTCTCCTTAGAGATCCATTCTCAAGTCTCTTCTGAGACTTCTCCAAAGACGGTCTGCACAGAGAGCATCATTGCTGGCCGCATCACACGTAAGGCCCGTGTCAATGTCTCCCACGAGACCCGTGAGGCCAACATTGTGGACAGTCAACCCATGCATGCTCGTCCTCTTCCTCAACTCCAAGTTACCAGGGGATTCCAACAACCCATACGGCGTAACCGGAATACCGAACGTCGACAGAGGCGACACGCACGTCGACAACAGACTCAAAAAGCTGGAACACTATCTGTCCAACAAATACAGAACGCAAGGCTCGTACCTGCGTCCCTTAGCTACATAGGATGCGTGAAGTCTGCATTTGGAGACCAAAACATGAAGCTCAAGAAGCTTGTGTTGTTAAGGCCTCACCTCTTGCAACGTTCAGCGACGCGAACCCGCGTCTCTTCTCAGAAACATGAGACACGCGTCTCTACGACAGAACATGGGACTCAGAAAGTCCGCGTTTCCCAAATGTCGCTGGTCGAACGTGATAATAAGTAGCGCGAGGTCCGCGTCTCTTCTCAGCAGAGGCATGAGACCCGTGTCTCAAAGCCAAAATGCGAAAGCCGCGTCTGTTCTGTAGAACGTGAGCTCCGCATTTTTAAACCCTGTGTTTCAGCTTTACGACGCAAGGATAGTTTTCAGAAGCTGAAAAGCCCTCGAAAACTTAAGGCTAGCCTCTTTGATTCCCATCTGACGAATCTAAGGGATTACCTGACAAAGAAGAGGAGTGCCCATCAAATCACTCCATTATGTTGCTGTGAACGGCTCGTCACAGCAATGCTCTCTAAATGTCACTGCAACTGACATGTAAGCAAGCAGTCGGTATTCAGACGATTAACATCAACCTCCCGATCAGCCAAAAGGCTTCGTTCCCGCATGAAGAGAACCTTCTTTGATATGGAGTATCCTGAAGTCACTGCAAACATGGCAGGTCCAAGCACTATGCCTAGCAAAAGTAAGAGAAAATAGCCAATAGTCAGCTGTGATAAGTCTGATGCTGAACCGAAAGGAGTGTACCGACATACCCACACTCGAACTAGCGTGGTAGCCCCAGTTGACTATAGTGCCTAGCCCGAGGCATTGAAATAAGTGAATCGTATTCTGCCATTGTAGAATCACAGGCCTCGAACTCTTCTGTAGAGAAGGAAGCCTTCGCGTATATGGCAAATACTCCAGAGGAAATGGCCAGGCGCTTTGAATAGCAAGCCCAAGCCCAAAGGGAACAACTCGATATGATTCGCGCCCAACAAGATTCTATCAACACCCTCAAGCAAATATTTTCACAATTGCTTGAGGGCAGAAAAAAGCCAAAGCCCAAGACTCCTAAGAAGTCTAAGGGTAAATGGAAGGAAGGAGAGAGCTCGTCTTCTGCGCATATAGAGGGGAAGAACAGTCTAACTCCGAGTCGTCTAAATCTCTGTCCGAAGAGGGAGGGAATTCAGAGAATGCGAGCACTCATTCTAAAAGAATGAATAAACTGGAATAACTCTGGAAGCTCTCGCCAATCGAAAAGGCCTCCAAGAAGTAGAGTGGTCCGACCATACCCGGCTGAGTGGGATCTTGTCACGTACCCTCCTAAGTTCAAAGCCCATACCCGAAAAGACGACAAGGCGTGCGCCAAAAGTATCTTTCCAATCAAAAAGGAAGGATACATTGGCGATAGAGACGAAGTCTCCTGTTAAACCTCAGCTGACCAGAGGGGTAGTTCTTCAAATCAGCTGTGCGCCAACAAGCAGTACTCCTTCAAGGATGAACAAATCAATTCGTTGTTTAAGTTACTCAATAAGAGCAACAGATTAAAGCTTCTTGAAGTAAGATGACCTGAGGAGGTCAGCAAGATCGACAATCCCAATTACTGCTTATATCACAGGATGTTAGGGCACCCTACCAAGAGGTGTTATATCTTCAAAGACATCCTTTAAGCTCTGATTGATACGGAGGTGCTTAAACTCCACCCAGAGTAGAAGAAAGTGACAGCCAACATGACATCATTTCTCTAGCTCGGGGTACAGCCTCCAACGCCAGCCGGAGTAGTTCCCATCCCGAAGGGAAACTAAGGATACTCAATATAGATCCACATCACCAACAAGAGAAAGGTCTCATACCTATTCCTACTCCTCAGGAAGAAATCATGTGGGTTCATCCCGACCTTGTGGAAAGCCAACAGTGGACTACTATTACCAACAGAAAGTCCAAAGATAAGGTAAAAGCTTCACCTTGCAATGTGGTATGCTCTTCCTCCTGAGAAGAAGCGACTGATGTCCCCTCACTAACCGACTCGGAGGAGGAGACAATCGTCCTTGCTGCAGAGCTGAATCCATTGCTCGTGACTGAAACTTATTCAGGTCAGTCGTATTTGAAGAAATACGATGAAATGGTGGCAAATCCACCTAAACCCACCCTTGAACTGACCAAGCAATCCACAAGGCAACCCGTGGAGAAGCAAAATGAGATTCAGTATGATAAGGCCCTCCCGAAGGATAAAGCGGAAGGATTTTCGCCACCTTACTGCTTTGATATTTTGGCTCAATGGCCAACATCCCAGCTAGGATCACTCTTTACGAGCTCTTAAAACTGTCAAAGTCAACAAGAGAAGCTCTGAGAGACGTTTTAGCTTAACTACCAGCCAAGCCACAGAAGGAAGATCAAAAAGACTGCCTCCATGCCTCTCACATGCCCCCTGCAACGACGATATGCAGGTCAAGGAGAAACATGATAGGCCCCTGTACTTCACAGGGTATATTGGATCGTCTGAAGTGAGCCGCATTCAGGTAGATCCAGAATTCACGTTGAGCATACGATGAAACCCACCCTTGAACTGACCACCTAAACCCACCCTTGAACTGACCAAGCAATCCACAAGGCAACCCGTGGAGAAGCAAAATGAGATTCAGTATGATAAGGCCCTCCCGAAGGATAAAGCGGAAGGATTTTCGCCACCTTACTGCTTTGATATTTTGGCTCAATTGGCCAACATCCCAGCTAGGATCACTCTTTACGAGCTCTTAAAACTGTCAAAGTCAACAAGAGAAGCTCTGAGAGAAGTTTTAGCTGATGCTGAGGTCTTCATGACCTAACTACCAGCCAAGCCACAGAAGGAAGATGAAAAAGACTGCCTCCATGCCTCTCAACATGCCCCCTGCAACGACGATATGCAGGTCAAGGAGAAACATGATAGCCCCTGTACTTCACAGGGTATATTGGATCGTCTGAAGTGAGCCGCATTCAGGTAGATCCAGAATTCAAGTGAGCCGATTGAGCGCCACCCAGACCACTATTTATTGTTTCAATGCCAATGGTACACGCCCAATGGGGAAGATCAAACTAAAATGTCAGATTGGGGACCTAAGATCTGAAGTAACATGCTATGTTATTGATGTCGACACTTCGTACAATTTGCTGCTGGGACGATCGTGGATTCATTGCAATTCCATCATCCCCACTACTATACATCAAATCATGAAGTATATTGACGAAGATGGGAAAGTTTGAACGTTGATCGTCGAAATGCATCCATTTAAGGGGATAGAGAACTATTTTATAGACTCCCTCCTATATCAAGATTCTCTTAAAATGAATGAGAATCCCTAACCAGAGGAACCAGACTCTGGTAACGAAGCTGATGTTGAACCAGAGGCAGAGGAAGAATGTCTTTGGGAGCTGAACCCACTTATAACGAGCACTAATAAGCTTGATGTCAATAACACTACCAATGATGTAGGCGAGTGGTAAATTAATGAAGATTTAGATTTGGCTTGCCTTTCTGTGTTTGCTTCTAATTTCGTGCCGTCAGATACTAGTACCGATGTAGGTGATGACCCTGGTCGTCAATAAATGCCTTGACATTATTGCATGTACCGGTAAGGTCATCCTTCACAGTGTTGAAAATCACCTAGAGGGGGGGTGAATAGGTGATAATGCTAATCAATGCACAATTTAAAAATATGATGCAACAATCTCCCAAAACAAGACTAAGAGCCGAATGCCCCGTGAAGGGTTCTGAACTCCTTCCTCCTGATTCCTCGTAAATATGAGTTGGAGGTGCGCAATGCAACCTTGTTGTATGGGACTATGATTGACAAGATGAATGCCAACAAGTGAATATAGCAATGACAAACAAAAGCAAGCAACAATAGCAATGAAAGTAGTGCAAGAACAAAGAAAGTAAACCAAACGCAAACACAAAGAATTGTTATCGAGGTTCGAGCACCCAGCTCTACTTCCCCGCCTTCCCAGAAGGATTCCAACCACTTCCACTATCACAAAGATGTCACAAATACACCGGAGTACCCAACTCCACAATCTCAAGTACAATATCTCTCTCGGTAGTCAAAAGACCACAAACTTTCTCTTTCAAAATTCTCTTCCCTTACAAAGGTCCTTAGAGAACAATGAGTAGGAATGAAGCTCTTGTGTGCAAAGAGAAAAGAAAATGAAATCAGAGAATTCTTGAAAACACTTCAGAAAATGAGAGAGAATTTCAGCACAAAAACCAAGAAAACAAGCTCTTTTGAATGCCTTAAACTTTTGAATTTTTCTTGTAATAATTAGGTGATGCAATCTCTCCCCAAAACCCCTATTTATAGGAGAGGGCTAGGGTTAGAAGATAAAACATTTTTAAGGCTAATCAGAATGTATTAAACCCAAAACAAGTCATTTAAACTCACTTAAGTGAGAAAAAGACAAAAATAAACAGCTCAGAAAACTAGCCGTTTACTGTTCAACGGATAGTTCGGTCGACTGGCCGGTCGACCGCACGTTCAAAATTATGACCGTTGCAGGCCAGCGGTCGACCGCCCGGTCGACCCAATCTATCCGAGAGCAGACTGAGTTACAGTCGGTCGACCGTGCGGTCGACCGCAAAAACGTGCACACTGATACATGTACACCCAGAACTACAATCGACTGGGCCGGTCGACCGGCCAAACCTGACATAGGTTCGGTCGACTGTCCGGTCGACTGGCTCAGGTCAAAAACCAGGTTTTGGACAGAAAATTAAAAGGGATTTTGATTTTGACAAAAATACTTTTGAACAGGGATTACAATAAAACATAAATATATATCTGTAGGCAAAATCTTGTATGCAAACTATTTTTGTATAAATTATAAGAAATTATTTTGGATTAAGTATGTGCGCAAAAACGTGTGTGATAGAGCTTCAAACCTATCCACTATTCTTTAACAAACTATGAAACTAAAAACAAAATAATTAAAGACTTCTTGAGCAATCTTCAAGTCTTTGAGCCATGCTATCCTTGCTAGAGCCTTCTTCTTCTATGATCCTTCCTTGATGTGCAATATGCCTTCATAGCTTTATGAACCTAGAAGTTGTTGCGATAGCAAGCAATGGCCTCCAAACATGGTACTTATCCTGAAACTTATCTTAAGCAAATTCATTAGTACCAAATAGCTCTTATTTGGTTTGTCATCATCAAAACACAAAACAATTGGAGAGTGTAACCTCTTGGGCCAACAATCTCCCCCTTTTTGATGATGACAAAACAAATAGGCTATAAACAAAAATATAGGGGAGAGAAAACTCCCCCTCAAATTATGCTACATGAAAAACACAAGAATTTATTGAAAACAACAAAAAAAAAATGCTCTTGATACTAATTGAAACCAATTGAAATAATACCAATAAAACACAAGAATTTACAAACTTATAAAACACAAAATTCATAAAACCAAAACAAATAAATTCATATAGAACCAAGACCAAATGAACTTATTTTTGTCCATGTAAACTTATTCTCCCCTTTTTGTCATACATCAAAAAGGGTTATGAAAAATATGTCTATTCAATAACACAAACATTAAGTTCTCCACAAATAAACGAAAATCTAGCAAAATCAAGAGGTTTAGTGAAAATATCGGCTAGTTGCAAATTCGTAGAAACATAATCAATATCTATATCTCCTTTCTCAAAATGATCTCTAAGAAAGTGATATCTAATCTCTATGTGCTTGGTCTTACTATGTTGATTTGCATTCTTAGTCATGTGTATAGTACTAGTATTATCACAAAATATTTTATATGATCAAAATGCAAATCAAAATCAAGGAGAGTATGTTTCATCCAAAGGACTTGTGCACAACAAGCCCCTGCGGCAACATACTCCGCCTCGGCGGTTGAGAGTGCTACGAAATTTTGTTTCCTAGAGGACCATGAAACAAGACAATTACCAAGAAATTGACATGTCCCACTAGTACTCTTTCTATCTACTCTACAACCCGCATAGTCGGCATCCGAATAACTCGTCATTGAGAAATCTCCGATTTTCGGATACCATAGACCCATCCCAATAGTGCCCTTAATATAACGAATAATGCGTTTTACCGCAATAAGATGGGACTCTTTAGGACACGATTGAAATCTAGCACAAAGACACACACTAAACATGATATCCGGCCTACTTGCCGTCAAATACAAAAGACTTCCTATCATGCTTCTATATAATTTAATATCAACATTTTTACCTTGGTCATCTTTATCAAGCTTGGTTGTAGTTGCCATGGGAGTGTTGCAAGTCTTTGAGCCTTCAAGTCCAAACTTCTTTACGAGTTCCTTTGCGTACTTGGCTTGACTTATGAACGTCCCGTTTTGCAATTGCTTGATTTGGAGTCCAAGGAAGAAATTGAGCTCACCCATTGAAGACATTTCAAATTCAAGTTGCATGACCTTTTCAAAATCCTTGCATAAAAGCTCATTAGTAGAACCAAAGATTATATCATCAACATAAATTTGCACAATTAAAATGTCATTATCAACATGCTTAGTAAAGAGAGTTGTGTCTACTTTGCCTTTAATAAAATCATTTGAAATAAGAAAACTAGAAAGCCTTTCATACCAAGCTCTTGGAGCTTGTTTCAATCCATACAAAGCTTTATCAAGTTTAAAAACAAAATCGGGATGAACATGATCAACAAAACCGGGAGGTTGAGAAACATAAACTTCTTCATTAATAAAACCATTCAAAAATGCACTTTTCACATCCATTTGAAAAAGTTTAAAATTTTTGAAAGATGCAAAAGCTAGTGTCATCCGTATGGCTTCAAGCCGTGCTACGGGTGCAAAGGTCTCCTCAAAGTCAATTCCCTCAACTTGAGTGTAACCTTGGGCCACTAACCTAGCTTTATTCCTAATGACATTTCCGGACTCATCCATCTTGTTTCTAAAGATCCACTTAGTACCAATTATTGGTCTATCGTGGGGTTTAGGAACAAGGTGCCAAACTTGGTTGCGCTCAAATTGATTGAGTTCCTCTTGCATGGCAAGCAACCAATATGGGTCCGTCTCGACTTCGAGAATGCCTTTGGGTTCAAAATGAGAAATGAAAGCAAAGTTACCACATAGGTCATGGAGTTTGGAGCGCGTTGTGACTCCTTTAGATGCATCACCCAAGATGAGCTCCTTAGGATGATTTGTAGCATATCTCCAAGCTTTGGGAAGCGGTTGAGAGCTTTCCTCTTCATCCTCTTGAACATCACCAATAGGTTCTTGATTATCTTCTTGAGCGGGTGAGTCCTTCAAGGATAGTTTCTCCAAGTTCACCTAAAGGTTCAATCTCTACAACATTCTCAACAAACACATTAGATTCTTCAAACTTAACATGCATGGATTCTTCAATGGTACGAGAAGATCTAATGAATACTCTATAAGCTTTACTAGTTGTAGAATATCCAACAAAAATTGCTTCATAAGCCTTAGCATCAAATTTACCCAAATTCTCTTTAGTATTCAAAACAAAACATTTGCATCCAAAAACTTTGAAATATGCAACATTAGGTTTTCTAGAATGATACATTTCAAAAGATGTTTTGGAAGAATTTTTACATAAATAAATACGATTTGATATATAGCATGCGGTGTTTATGGCCTCGGCCCATAGATATTGAGGGAGGTCATACTCACTTATCATTGTCCTAGCCATCTCTTGAAGTGTTCTATTTTTCCTTTCTACAACTCCATTTTGTTGTGGAGTTCTAGGACAAGACATTTCATGCTTAATTCCCTTTTCATCACAATAAGTCATGAAGAGTTGATTAACAAACTCACCACCTCTATCACTCCTTATTTTCAAAATCGGAAAACCTTTTTCTTTTTCAACCCTTTTTCGAAAAAATCTTAAATGAGAAAAGGTTTGATCTTTGTGTTCCAAAAAGAAAACCCAAGTGAAACGGGAAAAATCATCAACTAAAACAAATGCAAATCTACTACCATTTAAACTCTTAGTTTTAGTTGGTCCAAATAAATCCATATGAATTAATTCTAAAGGCCTAGTTGACATGATATCCTTGATTGGTTTGAAGAAAGACTTGGTTTGTTTCCCAAGTTGGCACGCACCACAAATGCGGTCTTTCTCAAACTTCAAGCAAGATATACCCTTCACCAATTCCTTTGAATTAATTCTAGAAAGATGGTCAAAAGATGCATGTCCTAATCTTCTATGCCAAAATCAAGAATTTTCATCAAAAGCATTTAAACATTTAGTAGAACATTCCACATTAAGCATGTCAATGATATAAACATTATCATCACGAAAACCGGTAAGAATACAATCATTGGATTTAATATAAAAAATCTTGCAAGAAGTATCATCAAAAACAACTTTAAGTCCACGATCACAAAATTGACTAATGCTAAGCAAATTATGTTTCAAACCATCAACTAAAATAACATTTTCTATAATAGGAGATGCACCAACTTGAATGTTACCTATACCGATGATAGTTCCCTTGGAGTCATCCCCGAAGGTGACGGAGCCACCTTCCATGTACCTTGATAGGGTTGTAAAGTTATTGATATCCCATGTCATGTGTCTTGAACAACCACTATCAAGGTACCACCGCTCCCTACGTCTTGGAGCCTTGGTGTGTACCTACATCAAATAATTTAGGACATGATTTTGGTACCCACATTTTCTTGGGTCCTAAAGGGTTAGTTTCATTAACCCAAACAAGATTATTTAATCTATTAACTTGGTCATAACAAAATTTAGCTAAATGCCCATTTTTACCACAATATGTGCATCTATACACTCTACCATATTTAAAAGCATAGTGAGTGTGTGATTTGTGAGCATGGGAATTGTGAGCATGAAAAGATTTAGCATGAGAAGTGTTATGTGTAGTGTTAGCATGAGTAGACTTAACATGTGAATCTTTAGCATGAGAGGTGTGTTTTTTAGAAAATTTTTCTTCAAGTTTCTTAGTGTTAAAAGCACAATCTTTCAAAACTTTTTCAAAATCAACCATTTTAGTTTTTAAAGAGGAAATTTCTTTTTCATCAACAATAGGAGATTTTCCCTTACAAGAAACCTTGTAGGCATTAAACTCATTTGAATAGAAATAAGATTAGAAGAAATATCATCCTTTTCTTTAGAAACCATAGCAAGTTGACTTTTGAGAAAAACAACTTCTTTTTGCAATTAAGACATTCAATTTTCTTATTATCATAAGTTTCGGAAAGTTCAACAAAAGCATGAACAAGAACTTCCTTACTTAATCATCATCTTCATCATCAATAGGTTGAGGGGTTACCTTTGGTGTGTTTGCCATGAAACACATATTTGCAATATCCGCCTCTTCCTCGGACTCGCTTTCCGAATCTCAAGTTGCCTTGTACGCTTTCTTTTCTTCCGATTTCTTTGGCTTGAAGGAGGAGGTCATCTTCTTCTTGAACTCCGGGCAATCCGCCATGATGTTGTCCGGGCTTTCGGCAATTGTAGCATATAATTCTCCTCTCCTCTTTGCCTTCAAATTTCCTTCGGAAGTTGAGCTTGTTCCTCCGGTACATTCTCTTGACGTTTCGAACAAGTAGTGATAGCTCCTCATCTTCTTCTTCATCATCCTCATCGTCTTCAAGGGTGGATGAAGACTTGAAAGCTATTGATTTCTTCTTTGTTGGAGCGGCCTCTTCTCTTGCTTTCTTCTCCATCTCATGGGTCTTTAAGTTCCCAATGAGGCTAATGAGGTCCATCTGATCCTTGTCGTTTAACTCCTTTAAGGTGGTGGCCTTTATCTCCCACGATGGAGGAAGCGCCCGAATTACTTTCCGCACCTTTTGATCGTTGGAGATGACATCGCCTAAGGAAGAAAGAGCATTTGTAATTTTAGTAAACCTTGTAATCATAAAATCAATAGTTTCATCATCAAGCATTTTAAATGATTCATATTGAGACCTCAAGAGATCTATCTTAGCTCTCTTGACTTGTGAAGTCCCTTCATGTGTGACCAATAAGTGTTGCCAAATCTCATAGGCGGATTGGCAATGAATTACCCGTGTAAGGTCATTCTCATTCAAGGCGGTTAATAGGGAGTTTTGGGCCTTGGAGTTAGCCTCATATTCTCTAAAGTTGAAGTCGGTCCAAGTGCTCTCATCACTATCGGGTGCTACATAGGGTTTGGTCAAGGACTTGGCCACTAAGCTACCCAAAGATTGCAAAAATATAGTCATCCTAACCTTCCAAATAGGGAAATTAAGTCCATCAAATTTATGAGGGGTTTTAATGTTATCGGCCATGTTTACTAGTGTATGAATGTATGAATGAAAATGTTGATTATCAAATTTTAAGGATCTCTCTATGGATGTTAAGCCAAACCTAGAGTCCAAGCTCTGATACCATTTGAAAATCACCTAGAGGGGGGGGGGTGAATAGGTGATAATGCTAATCAATGCACAATTTAAAAATATGATGCAACAATCTCCCAAAACAAGACTAAGACGAATGCCCCGTGAAGGGTTCTGAACTCCTTCCTCCTGATTCCTCGTAAATATGAGTTGGAGGTGCGCAATGCAACCTTGTTGTATGGGACTATGATTGACAAGATGAATGCCAACAAGTGAATATAGCAATGACAAACAAAAGCAAGCAACAATAGCAATGAAAGTAGTGCAAGAACAAAGAAAGTAAAACAAACGCAAACACAAAGAATTGTTATCGAGGTTCGAGCACCCAGCTCTACTTCCCCGCCTTCCCCAGAAGGATTCCAACCACTTCCACTATCACAAAGATGTCACAAATACACCGGAGTACCCAACTCCACAATCTCAAGTACAATATCTCTCTGGGTAGTCA
Organism: Agave tequilana; assembly: GCA_038442645.1. Lineage (NCBI taxonomy): Eukaryota > Viridiplantae > Streptophyta > Magnoliopsida > Asparagales > Asparagaceae > Agave > Agave tequilana. The sequence continues at coordinate 7,390 of JAVJIF010012204.1, read as the reverse complement.
AAAGACCACAAACTTTCTCTTTCAAAATCTCTTCCCTTACAAAGGTCCTTAGAGAACAATGAGTAGGAATGAAGCTCTTGTGTGCAAAGAGAAAAGAAAATGAAATCAGAGAATTCTTGAAAACACTTCAGAAATGAGAGAGAATTTCAGCACAAAAACCAAGAAAACAAGCTCTTTTGAATGCCTTAAACTTTTGAATTTTTCTTGTAATAATTAGGTGATGCAATCTCTCCCCAAACACCCCTATTTATAGGAGAGGCTAGGGTTAGAAGATAAAACATTTTTAAGGCTAATCAGAATGTATTAAACCCAAAATAAGTCATTTAAACTCACTTAAGTGAGAAAAAGACAAAAATAAATAGTTCAGAAAACTAGCCGTTTACTGTTCAACGGATAGTTCGGTCGACTGGCCGGTCGACCGCACGTTCAAAATTATGACCGTTGCAGGCCAGCGGTCGACCGCCCGGTCGACCCAATCTATCCGAGAGCAGACTGAGTTACAGTCGGTCGACCGTGCGGTCGACCGCAAAAACGTGCACATTGATACATGTACACCCAGAACTACAATCGACTGGGCCGGTCGACCGGCCAAACCTGACATAGGTTCGGTCGACTGTCCGGTCGACTGGCTCAGGTCAAAAACCAGGTTTTGGACAGAAAATTAAAAGGGATTTTGATTTTGACAAAAATACTTTTGAACAGGGATTACAATAAAACATAAATATATATCTGTAGGCAAAATCTTGTATGCAAACTATTTTTGTATAAATTATAAGAAATTATTTTGGATTAAGTATGTGCGCAAAAACGTGTGTGATAGAGCTTCAAACCTATCCACTATTCTTTAACAAACTATGAAACTAAAAACAAAATAATTAAAGACTTCTTGAGCAATCGTCAAGTCTTTGAGCCATGCTATCCTTGCTAGAGCCTTCTTCTTCTATGATCCTTCCTTGATGTGCAATATGCCTTCATAGCTTTATGAACCTAGAAGTTGTTGCGATAGCAAGCAATGGCCTCCAAACATGGTACTTATCCTGAAACTTATCTTAAGCAAATTCATTAGTACCAAATAGCTCTTATTTGGTTTGTCATCATCAAAACACAAAACAATTGGAGAGTGTAACCTCTTGGGCCAACAAGTGTATCAAGGCATCAGTGATGTGCAAGGATCATTATTCAAGGTCCTATCAAGACGCAAAGTGATTGAGCTAGAACTTGCACAAAAAATACAATATTTCTGATTTTAAGATTAAAGAGTGCAAGTTACTCAATTCTACCGCAATAGCAAGTGGCTATGCAGGTCGTGATCCACAAGGAGGGACTAGCGATAGAAGCTTTTTAGTAAGTTCTCTTTTAGGCTACAAAGTGTGGTTAAAGTTCTTCTTTAGTTCTTTAAAAGAAAAAGGAAAAATAGTTAAAGTCAAGTTAGGAGAAAGTGGTGTAGAATGAGAAGGTGGAGAAAAACAGAAAATAGACATATACAAAGAAATCGAAATGAGTGACAAAAGAGTTGGGTGTTGTTGATGTTGGTGATCTAAACTAAAGAAATAAAAGAAAGAAAGAAAAGATTAAAGAAATACTTACCTTATCTGGTTGATGACTTACCTGGAACCCTTGCATGTTCTACCTTACGTCAGAGGCGTTCAACGCATATAACATAAGATCAAGCTCAGTCCCCATTCGCATTACATCATCAAGACGAACAAGAATGATACAGAATCTTGAGGAGGAGAACATCATCATGTAATATCGTTGGCACTCACACAAACATGACTATACTGATGCTTCTAGATTCACTTGAATGCTCATCATAACCAAAAGAGAAAAAGTAGAAAGAAGAAGAAGAAAACAAAAGTAAAGACAAACATAAAAAAATTAGCTTTTATTGCTTGCAGAAACGATGGAAGAAAGGAGGAGGTACATCGATGTCACTCTCAACATAAGCCTCTCTCTCTTACTTACAAATCTGAGTCTAAACTATACTTACAAAGAAATAACAATTACATGAAAAGAAAATAAAACCTACACTAAAAAGAATGAAAAAATGGACTAAATTCTATCTCTGCATGGTCGTTCCCTGTACGCTCTGAAAATCCTAGCATTTATAGACAAAACCCAACCTATGAGAGCGTATGAAGATAGGGGGAGCAAACGCTCCCCCTAACTCTCTAACAAAGCCGCGAAAACGCGGCCAGGGTGTGGCCTGGTGACCACACCTGTTGGTGGTACTCCCCGGCTTCGCAGTTGATGTTTATCTTCAGCTGGATTTACAGTTTAAGTCCGGGATTTTGACGAAATGACTTTTGATCCTTGGCTTCAACCGATTGATTTGTAGGATTTGTTCTAACTGATTTTCAACCATTCTGAACCGACCTGATCTGCCCTGATTTATTGAGTTCGAATTAATTCTGATTTAATTCAGAATTTGATGGGCTTTTGGCTCATTTCTCTTCACTCTCCTTTAGGAATGGGCCTGCAAATAAATTAAACAATAATTAGGAAAAAGCAAAGTTTTTATAATAAGTATGAGAATATGATAATGAATGTGCAATATTAGCAACCAATCACACCCCCATACATATCTTTTGCTCGTCCTCGAGCAAAACAACTAAACAAAAAATATTAGACTACTTTCGCAGGTCACGCAATTGCACTGAGCATGTGCAACAAGTTGTTAAACCTCTAGGTTACCCCTAGAGGATGAGTTTTGTCTCGTGAGGGTTTTCAATGGATTACACCCACAAAATCCGTAAAGAAAAAGAGAAAAATGTTAGTATTTTGAAAACACTTTGAAAGAAAAATATTTGAAATATTATTGTTAAGTTTTAAGTAATCTATAAGTTATAAGAAATTGAATTTTTCATTCCTAAACTTAGTCTCTATTCAAAAATTTGTTATCAATCAAAGTAAGGAGTCAAATTGTACTTCTCATCTAGTCTATTACTTTACCCTAAGTCAATGCACCTTGTGACCGTGAAAATTTTGACTAAGGGTTCTTTAACTCTAACTCTTATGCCTTATTTATTTATATACATATATAATTTTGGTGGTATTATTCCTTAAAACTATTAGGTTTTCTAATCTGCCCATGTAACGAGCCTTTAATTGATGACTCCCAAACCAAATGGTCGTAGGGCACGGGTGAGAAAACACCCCAAGGACTTAAGGACTCGAGCAAACAAGGCCACAAACTAAGGATTTAATTATATGAACCACTTTTAGGCGTGAATACTTATGCTTTATTAGGCACAAATACCCAGCTTAATCAGAGGATTTTTTATATATTTTTTTTCTCAAACTTATCTAATCATCTTTCACATAAATACCAAGGCTTACTTAGGCCAAAGCACCTAACTAATCAATAATTAGATTTGTTCATCTTTCATAGATATATATTTTTTTCTTTTTTTTTATATGCATAAGAATCTTTGTTTTTGAACCCTAAGTGTGTAAGTGTATGAAGTGTGCATATTTCATTAAGGTAAAGATCAAGACTAAATTACTTTGACAAATTATCTTCCTAACCCTAAAAGTCAAACAAATAATCTTATTTTGACCAAGTTTAAGAAATCCTAATTTTAATTTTCCTATTCCTTAAAATTGACTTAATTTCTTACAAAAAATATGTCAAAATATTGTTTCTATTTTTAAAAAGTTTTTTAAAAGTAAAGAAAATGTAAATTTTTTTAAATAAAAAGAAAAACCTAAGTTATGTTAGAACCCTCCCCCAGACCTATCTCATGCATTATCCTCAATGTATGAATTAATGCTATGGATGCATGAAAAAGAAGAAAGGGAAGGAAAATACTACCTTAAGGTGGTGGTTCCAGTGGTGGTCTGATTGGTCCACGAAATGTGGCCCAATCGACTTTTCGTAGAGTTGGAGGAACCCACCAGAAATCTCTCTTATATAACCCTATTAAAAATTTAACCAAATCTAATTTTCAAATTTCATAATTAATTTCGGAGTCAATTTTGTCAACCGCCTTATCCCAAAATGGAGTGTGAAAAGATAGAATGATTGACTTGGACTTATGAAGTACGGGAACTAATACCGACTCAGGAAAGTGACTTAAGTCAAGTAAAGGTTCAGGAGTCGAGATTGGTTCAGGAAGTGAGTCCAAATGAAGAAGTTGAGACTCAAGTCCATATTCATTTTCTCACAATGGAATGTGACTTAATATTGGTGATTCAAGTTCAAGAATGACAGGTGTGGGAATCAAAACTGACTCTAATATATAACTCAAGTCGGGTAACAAAACAGGAGTCAATATTGATTCGGGAATTTGAACTGGATTACAAAATTGAGAATCTAGGTCACATTTCTCATTGAGTTCAATTTCATAAAAATGAGAACTTGCCAATCTGTCAATGGGACTTTCAAAATTATGAAATTGGTCAAGTTCAATATGATGATCATCAAAGATGGGCGATTCAATTTCATTATGAATTAGCACAGGAACCAATGTTGATCGGGAAAAAGATTAAAATCAGGTGAAGACACTGAAGTCATAATTAAATCAGGAAGTAGAATTGAATCACTAAGTTGAGGTTCATGATCATATTCATTCTAGAGTTCAATTTTAGGAAAGGGATAACTTGCCAAACTGTCTATGTCACTTTCAAAATTTAGAGTTTGGTCAAGTTCAAATGATTGTGCTGAAATGGAACCTTGTTTTCCAAAACAACATGACTCTTCGGCTCTAACAGAATGGTTAGTGACATCAGAACTGGCCAAACGGTGAGAACGTAGAGTTTGGACCATCATATCTATGTCATGATTACGAGCATTTTGAGCCTGAGTCATGGCTTCAAGCATCTTTTCATAGTTGATTGGTTCATCGTTTTGTTGCGATTGATCTTAAAAAGATGAAGTGTTATTTTGGAATTGGTGGTGAAATGTGAGTCCATCAGATTTTGTGATTGTTGTTTGGACTCACGCATACTCATTTTCAAAATTGATGGTTTTCTATTTTGGACTGGTGGAACTGAGTATGAATCTTGAAAATATTGTGGACAGGTGGATAAGGAGGACAAGTTGGTTGAAAATTGGACTCGGGGGAGGTGAATCCCCATTGACTCAGTGAAGAGTTGAAATTATTCTAGAAATTATGGTCATAAGATTGGGGGCATGGGTCATATTGATTCGGATAAGACCAATCCGACACACTATGTAAGTTAAAGTTATGATATGCCGGGTTGGTAATATCCTAAAAAGAGGTTGGTGTGTAATATGGATTACCATTAAAATTGGAAAAATTGTTGTTATAAGCCATATCACACAATAAAACACAAACAAAGAAAAAAAACAAACAAATAAACAAATAAAAAGAAAAAAATCTAGCCTAAGTTAGGGTAAACCTTAGACCTAGACGACTCGTAACTGGTTAGAGTGTCCACAAGGGGTATATTGTCGAATATGACCACAAGTTAATCGGCCAGTTTGGGGCAAGATTAGTGGAGGTATCCGCGCAGAAGCGACGGGCCTAATTAAGCCAAACCACCAGCCTTCGGGTTTCGCCCCTCAATCCCCAACCTTAGTCACCGATTGGCAAGAGTCAGATTCAAATCAACTTCCCCTTAGGTCAGTCTCCTATTTGAGTCCGAGATGTCCCTAGGGCCAACGTCTACTCTGTTTTAGTTAGGCGTGGTTAGTGAGTGAGGAGATTGTTTGTGGGCTAAGGGAGGGTAATGACTTCCCCACCTTATCTTGTTTATAGGACAAGCCTTAGATCAATTTTGTGCAGTGTACAAGAAAAGCAACACTAAGCAATGTAAATAATTCAAAAGTATTCTTATACTAGAAGCTATGCATACGTACCTTTGCTCCAGCACTCTTCAACGTAATGGAAAATGTAACCGAATTAGACACGTGCCTAAATGTAAGTCTAAACCGTTTTTAGCATTTAACAAACATCATTTTACTATTGTGTTAGAAATGTATATACAGTGAGTCAAACAAGAAAATAAATAGCTACAGATTTTAAACTTTGCAATTCAGCTAACCTGCAGAAAATACAAGTTAATAGTTCACTCAAATTGCCACAAGAATGTAGCAAATCTGAGGCTTCTTGGCTCTGCTTTCTTGAGCAGAGTCCAAGGCCACTTATATGTCCACTGCAGCAAAAGTTCCTTATTGTTAAATCTGTACACAAAAATCAAGAAGAAGGTTAAGCAAAAATGTAAACTTTAATGAGAATTACTTACCGTCCCTCCCCGGCAACGGCGCCAAATTTGATTGAGCTAGAACCTGTACAAAATATTATATTTCAGATTTTAAGATTAAAGAGTGCAAGTTACTCAATTCTACCGCAATAGCAAGTGGCTATGCGGGTCGTGATCCACAAGGAGGGACTAGCGATAGAAGCTTTTTAGTAAGTTCTCTTTAGGCTACAAAGTGTGGTTAAAGTTCTTCTTTAGTTCTTTTAAAGAAAAAGAAAAAATAGTTAAAGTCAGTTAGGAAGAAAGTGGTAGAATGAGAAGGTGGAGAAAAACAGAAAATAGACATATACAAAGAAATCGAAATGAGTGACGAAAGAGTAGGGTGTTGTTGGTGTTGGTGATCTAAACTAAAGAAATAAAGAAAGAAAGAAAAGATTAAAGAAATACTTACCTCATCTGGTTGATGACTTACCTGGAAACCTTGCATGTTCTACCTTACTTCAGAGGCGTTCAACGCATAAAACATAAGATCGAGCTCAGTCCCCATTCGCATTACATCATCAAGACGAACAAGAATGAAATGATACAGAATCTTGAGGAGGAGAACATCATCATGTAATATCGTTGGCACTCACACAAACATGACTATACTGATGCTTCTAGATTCACTTGAATGCTCATCATAACCAAAAGAGAAAAGTAGAAAGAAGAAGAAGAAAATAAAAGTGAAGACAAACATAAAAAAAATACCTTTTATTGCTTGCAGAAACGATGGAAGAAAGGAGGAGGTACATCGGTGTCACTCTCAACATAAGCCTCTCTCTCTTACTTACATGAATCTCAGTCTAAACTATACTTACAAAGAAATAACAATTACATGAAAAGAAATAAAAACCTACACTAAAAAGAATGGAAAAGTGGACTAAATTCTATCTCTGCATGGTCGTCCCTGTACGCTTTGAAAATCCAGTATTTATAGGTAAAACCCAACCTATGAGAGCGTATGAAGATAGGGGGAGCGAACGCTCTCCCTAACTCTCTAAAAAAGCCGCGAAAACGCGCCCGCGGCCAGGGCATGGCCACACACCCTGTTGGTGGTACTCCCAGCTTCACAATTGATGTTTATCTTCAGCTAGATTTATAGTTTAAGTCCGAAATTTTGACGAAATGGCCTTTGATCCTTGGCTTCAACATTGATTTGTAGAGATTTGTTCTAACTGGTTTT